>JUFY01026051.1:0-18670 GCA_001855655.1 Leptopilina clavipes | reverse complement strand
ACCTCCCCAGCCGCTGTTGCGGCCACCCCTATCCCTACTACTCCTTCAACGGGCCCAGAAGCACAACCAGGCCCTCCCTCCACAGGCCCGTATCGGCCAAAAGGTCCCGAGGGCCCCAGTGCACCCACTTTTACTGCCGTTTTAATCCCAGAAGCCGGCTATTGCACTATCCGTCGCACTTAATCAATAGAAACACTTTCAAAAAGATTCTTTCTTACATAAAATTCCTCAGATAATTCTCTTAGCAAATGAATGTTTTTTTCCACTAATATATTGCAAAAAATTAGCTCGAATATTTGTGAAATTAAAACTATTTATGATAAAACACTTCACTGCATTTCAAATCACTTAT
Source organism: Leptopilina clavipes (assembly GCA_001855655.1). Lineage (NCBI taxonomy): Eukaryota > Metazoa > Arthropoda > Insecta > Hymenoptera > Figitidae > Leptopilina > Leptopilina clavipes. The sequence goes on along the minus strand of JUFY01026051.1, from coordinate 18,318 downwards.
CCACATTGTAAAACTTGTAAATAATTGTTCTTTGATCCAAAAAATCTTTTCAAATTATGTAGACTTCATAAGCACACAACAGCTGGTTAAGACACATAATAAACATCAAATATCCAAAATCGGTTTAAAGGACGGACTCTTCAGGATTCAATTCAATAATGATTTGAAAAATGTAATAGCGACTGTGAGTACAAGTTTCATTTTATATATGTTTACTCAACTTAATAAACATCATTTTCAATCGTCCTTGATAAAATCGAATTTTTAAATACATAATAACCAATCCAATCATCAACAGCCAAATGATGCTCTTTTACGAAAATAGTGTTCAACATAATTGTTAATGATTTCTCTAATACGTCCTTTACTTCGAAACTGACAATTTCTTTGTCTGATGCTCATCATTTAAAGTGATTAAACAAAAAATACACTCTTCATTTAAAAAACTCTTTTTCTTTTATATAGTCGTGTGATATACAACTGCCGAAAATATCGCGAAATTTAAAAAAATAAAATCTGACAGAAATACGAGCATGCTCTCTACGAGTCTGTCAGTCAACTGGCTGCACCTGCGAAAGGATACCGGACCCCACCAGCGTTTCAATATCATAAGGCCACGTCCACTGATAGAAGAGACAGTCACTCCCACTGCTAAGCACCCCCGTACTCTGAATTCTTATTGGATAAAATCTCGAAGAAGGGGCGTTTCCAACCCCCTTTTGAAAGCAGACATGGCCGCAGAATGGCTGCGAAAGTTGCTCAAGCGCTTCTGTTGTCGTTGCTGCCGCTGCTGCTGCTGCTGTTGCGGCTGCCGATGCTGAAATGATTTTCTCGTGACTCGGCCGACTACCTATCGATCCCACACCTCCCCCTTGAAATGCCACAGGTTTTAAGGGATCGCTCAGTTTAATCTGAGTGCCCATATACCTTCGTCTCCGAGCTTCGTCAAACTTTACTTTTGTTTACGCTTTAGTTTGAACGTCAACCAGAGGCACTTCACGAAGGAGGTGCACATATATGATTTTTACCAGCAGCTATATACTTCTCGCCCAAGTTCTGCTAATGAAAGAAAACAATGAGTTTTGTTGTCTTAACAAAAACTTGGTTCAGATGACCAAAATAACCAAAATATTGTTGACACTGCTCAAAAATTTTGGTTGCTTAAATATCAACCAAACGTTTTGTTCGCAAAACAAAACTTTTTTTCAGTGTTGATAATATGTGACGCGCCACGAAAAAAGGGATGACCTATCGATCAAACGATGAAATAGAGTTTTGATTAATATATTCTTTTTAATTATGTGAAATCGAAATCAGCTTTTTTCATCAAATATTTTAAATGTAATGGAGACTTAAACATCAATGGTTCGTATTAATTATAGTTGATCCTCTTTCTGTATATTTTCACTCAAAAAATTACAAATATATATATATATATATAACCTAAATATAATTCGTTTGGTCGATATATATTAGATTTGTATTGGCATTGGCGAGTATTTCTGGTGAAAGCTCTATTAAGGGTTCTGACCAGAAATTCTGGTAAACACATCATTTTAGAAAGGCTTTTACAAGAAACTCTGGTAAATGCCGCATCTAAAAAGTGTTTTACTATATAGAATTTCTGGTGAACGCGTTGAAAAAAAGTTATTACAAATACTTAAATTTATATATACATAATTTTTGGTGAAACTGGGAAACACTGGCCTGGTCCTCTCTTATGTCTTTGTTGTTAACAGTAGGACTAAACAGGGCTATTTATATTATTACATGCGCAAATTGGCGGTTATATGGCGTCAATGACAGACTCCTCGAATCTCTTTTGTCCTTTTTCTACATTAAATAATATGAAGAGAAAACAAAAAATACCATAGTTAATATGTCATTTTAACCAATTTTCCTAACATATGGAAAGATTATTATGATTGAATGTTTAAATGATTTATTATTATCACTCTACATATGAACCGCCGGATCGTAGAAGGGCATATAGCCCATTTGAATTACATTGGCTATATGCCCTTCTACGATCCGGCGGTTCATATATAGTTTTTCGTTCCTTTTCTATGAATATTACAAATTAAAATTACTCTCTAAATCTGAATTAGTAAAAATTTGAACTAATTTGAATTAGTGACTGTTGAATTAGTTAAAATTTACTAATAAATTAGTAGGAAATATTTTTTGACTATTTATTAGTAAAATTTAACTAATTCAAAAGCAAAAAGTCAGTCACTAATTCAAATTAGTTAACATTTTTACTAATTCAGATTTAGAGAGTAATGTCATTGACTGCAATCGATGTAGAATTAAAAATTAAGGATCTTAATGATAGAATGTCCACTCTCTTAATTTGAATCAGTGAAATTTTCACTGCATATCAATCAGTAACTGACTTCTGGCTATTTCAAACAGTGGAAATGACTACAAAGCAATGAAATTTGACTGATTGGGGTAGCCAGGAGTCAGATTTACTATAATTCAAATTAAGAGAGTAGCGCGTCCTTCCGGCAGGAGTACAAAATGAACGACTCAGTTGAGTCCTTATTCCTAAATCACACATTATAAAATGACAACGGTTTCATAAAAACATTAAGTTATAACTATGTGGTTGGAAACAGAAAGAAACAAAAGCTTTTAGCGCATACAAAAATCAAGTTTCTGAATTTAAACGCCAGTTAAAGAAGTTGAGCATTTTTGTACCGAGTTTACAATATTATACATAATTGTAAATAATATATATAATATATTTATTAAACTTAAACGCTTATAAATAATTTAGTGTATTTTTACTTATTGTAAATCAGTGTATATATATGTATATATGCACTAATTTCAATCAGTGGTATACTTTTATCACTGATTCAAATTATATTAAGAGAGTAATAAAAACAAAGTTTCAACTCATGTAAGCTTCCTAGATCTGTACCAACCCAAAATACATTTTTAAATCACTTTTCTGCTTTTACCACAAGTACTTTTAATTCAATTAATATTTTTCCCAGTCTTTATTTGAACAGAATCACTTTTTCTTTTAAATTGCAAATCTCATTAAGCTTTCCCAGTCTTTATTTGAACAGAATCACTTTTTCTTTTAAATTGCAAATCTCATTAAGCTTTCCAACTGGTGAAAAGTTAGGAATCATAGTTTACCTAGGGCTTCAAGTGACTTCAAGTTCCATTTAGCTCTGTGTTAGCGCAACGTTCTAGATCTCTACAAAGAGAACTCCTTTATCTACACCCATGTGAAAAGTCAGGAAACGATTTATCTCCTTTTTATCTCTGGTCGCTTAACTTTCATTTACGGAGAGCACGGAGAGGTAAAACAGGGTTTATGAGATTACATATTCATACATATTCAATTATATTTTAATATGTATCAGCTTAATGAGAAATTTCAATCTTTTTTATATTTTTTCTGTTTATAAATTTATAATTGAATTCTAATTTGTACTATTTAATCTATATTTACACTAGTCCTTGTCATTTTGTGTCGATTCACCATAATGAGGATAGTAACCTGTCCACTTGCGATATGTACAATCCATCATATTTTCGACTGATATATCTATTGGTCGAATTATTAATGGGATTGAGGCAAGACCAACTGCAGTTGAAATCCAAGGGCTCTTTAAATTAAATATCATATTTCTCCTTTGAAGAAATCCAATTCCTGCGCATATCCTATTTATTGTTAAACCGGGAATAACGATTGATGCCAACCCTTGCCACAATAAAGTATCCGTTGCAGAAAGAAGTAACTTTTTCTCTTTATTTAACGAAGTATCCACCTAAAACAGGTATTGAACAAAATGATTAAAACATTTTTAGGGTGATTTTGAGACTTGAATGTTTTGTTTTAATAACTTCCTTTAGAATTAATAAAAAGTGAATACATTTTTTCACTAAATTTGCTTTAAAAAAGGAAATAAAAACACCTTGTAAACTTTGAATGCTTTATGAAATATGTCGGCAATAACATATCCAGATGCTACAATGTAAGAAGACCACACAACATTTTTGGAAACTATGCTCCTAAATGCTTCTCCCACTTCATTGGTGTAACCTAAAACAGAAAGAATACTTATTTCTTAAGTAACATATCTTAAATACAAAAAAATGGACAATGTTTTCTAGGATAGTTATTTAAATGCGCATTTGTAAATCTAAATAATAGAAAACAATACATATGAAATTTATAGTAATCACAAGAAAAATATTTAATTTCATATCAAGGGAAATGCCCCTTCTCCTTCTCTAACCTTAAAAAGTTGCAGAGTAACATAGTTTCAATAAAAAATTAATCAATCATTACCCAGGTACCGTAAGGGTGTTTCGCGATATAAATCCACTTCGCGTTCTTTATTATCCATTGGTATGCCTTGTTGGTTTTAACAGCTTTATAAAAGAATTACTTTATTTTATTAATTCCAACAAAACTTTAATATTATTATAATACTTAAAAATTATATTTTTGCTAAAATAAAGTATATATCAATACCTTTTTATAAATTCTCTTCTGAATCCTTTTATTAATTACTGAAAGTGTCAACTAAGCATTTCAAAATTAATAAAAATCTAGAATAAGGGAATAATAACAACATTTAATTAAATAGCCTCAAAGTCAGAAACGTCAGAAACCGTTTATAACCGTTTATCGATAAAGGTGCGCGTCAACTATGACACCGATTACAAATTTTTTGAATAATTCCAAACAATTCTGGAAGATGGCGATAGTTTTCTTGTAGTGGTGACCTCTGTTGACACCAGTACTCTATAAATGCAGGTTATATTATGATTGTGATTAATGTTGTCCTTTTGTTCTTTTAAATGGAAGGACAACACGATCAGGCTCTCTTAAAAATTTTAAGTGAGGAAAAGAACATTTCTAATTTTTTAGATGCATTTTTTGGTTTTTTATTCAGACGGTATGTATTCATTTTTATTCTTTTTAATAATCATCACTAATATTATACATATTAAGAAATGTTTGTGTTGTTAAAATATTTATAATAAATAAAAATTTGTACTTTTAGCACTGATTTCTATGTGGAGTACAATGTAGAAAATCAAATTGGTTTTCTTCCTGGAATGGTTGAAAATTTAGTAAATGAATATTTTCAAAAATGGAGAACTAAGTCGTTTGCAGTACTGACAAGAAAAACTTTCTCCAACTTTAAGCAACCTATGATCTCTTCTGAAATTGTTGAAAAGACTTTTACAGATGTTATTTCTCAACAAATAGAAATCGAAGAGTGTGCTAAGCTCAATAAAATTTCGGTATTTGCAGAACAACCATCAGACAGTTACAATGGAGCTGTCCGCGAAAATTATACTTGGTCTCAAACCATTAGTGATTTAAGTGTTATTGTAAAAATTCCAGAAGACGTGAAATCAATCGACCATCTTAGAGTTAGTTTAGCGCCTGAAGTTATCACAATTCACATTAAGAGTGGTAAATTAGAAAATTTTCATGAAACAGAATGGAATACTCTTTTAAATGGACAATTCTACTTTAAAATTCGCAAAGATGAATCATATTGGAGTTTTGTTTCGGGACAACATATTATAGTGAGTCAATGTACAGAATGAAATTAATTTAGATATTTATTTTCTATACTCTGAAAAAAGGATGATATTTATTTATTTTTTCACGAAAACCCCCTCTAACCCCTTCAGGTTTCTATACATAATTATAATTCCCACACTTTAACCCCTCATAGAAATTGGTTAGGTTCAGGTGGAATCTCTGAGGAAACTTCCAATCCAGAGTGTTAGGTTTATTTTCTCAATATCCCGATATGAATTAAATTTATACCTTGAAAAATTTTGAAATGAACCTTCCCTCGACGTTCCAGCGGAAGCTTCCTTAGAGATTCCAGCTTAACCTAACCAACCTTCCAGGGAAGGTTCCAGGAAGATATCGTGCTGTGTGGGCAGACCCTAGCTCTCCTACCTGTATTTGTCAGGACTATTGACCAAGAGAGAGGGAAACTACAGAAAACCTCTCACCGAGTACAACCGGTTTATTGACTGTCGAGTTATCTCCTTTGCTTTATGTTATATCTTAATATAATCTCCCTGATTGAAAATTCATGTACATGAACATGTGCATGTTTCTGGCGCATGTATGTACTAGTTGACGACATGTTCACATGTTCATAACCTATACATGCACTAATTCATAAGTAAATGAACTTTTACATGTTACATGCGCTAAAAACATGCACATGTTCACGCGTGTGTTCATGTATAAATATGAACTTTCAACCGGGTCGACCGGAGTAAAATACTCTACAGAACTATATAGTATATAACAGGAATCAGAGCGATCACCAGCACCATTTAAATACTGTACTCAACAGTATGCTTATAACGTCGGCGACCGCCAAACAAGAGCTACATCGTTGATTTTTTTTTTTTATTGGATACTACATACGTTTCTCTAGAATAGAAGAAAATAAAATAAATAAAAAAGTTTTTTAAACTTCTCAACTTTAACAACAAAAAAAACGGGCACATTTATTTATTTATTCACACTTCCGTCTCACGGAATATCACTGGATGAAAATGAAATATATCCACGAGATATCTCATATTTTGAGAGCTTTAGAGTGTATTATATATGAGTTTTATTATATATTGTATTGTAGATTCATCTAGAAAAAATTGTGGAACGTTGGTGGGAAGCTTTACTCGTAGGGGAACCAAAAATTGAATTAGCTAAAATTGATTGTTCACGAAATTTAGATGAATTGGGAGCTGTTGAACAAATGAAATTGGAGGAACTAATATGGAATCATCATCAAAAATTGATTAAAAAAACAACTTCAGAAGATATAGTATGTTATTTCATGTTTTAGATTTATTTATTTGATGTAAATAAATTTGTAATATTTTCTTTTTAATTAAAGAGAACAGAGAATATTTTGAAGAAAGCTTGGAACAGAGAAGGATCCCCTTTTAAAGACCGTGTATATGATCCATCATTTTTTAAATTAAACTAAGACACCATGCATGTTTAATTAATAAACTAATAAAAATATTTCTCAATTTAAATGAATGGCATTACATTTAAAAGAGACAGGTGAAATTGTTCTCATTCACAAGGAGCAAATTGTAGTGACTTCATTTTTTTATTATATATTATAGGTACATAATCGCGCTAACAAATAGGTAATAATTTATATCTATTCCACGTTCTTATTTTCTTTTTCTTGTTATTTCATGAATGTCTCTAAAAAACATTGTTTATAACGAAGACATAAAAATATTTTAATTGAGTCTGGTTTCTCTTGTCTTATTGAAAATGTAATTTTTGAGAAAAATAACTATTTTGGCTAATTCCATTTATTTCCTGAATGGGGAATGAAATAAACTCAAGACCTAGATTGATTTGTCAAAGGTGTCTTTGCTTAAAAAAATTATAACTTTTAAAAAGAAACAGGAGATATTCAGTTTAATCTTTGATTTCGTTTTTCACAAATTGAGGGTTTCGACATTTTTATAACTTTAAGTTTCTTTAGAACTCGATGATTTTTATTTTGTTCTATATCTACATAACAGAAAATGTTTATATAAAATTTACTATCACAATGTATATAATTTAAAAAAAAATGCACTTAAGTCGTCTGTTCGTTTCACTAACATATAATACTGTATATATACATATAACTATAACCCGCATTTATAACGACAAAATACAATTACTGTTGTCAATAATTTCTCTTGTTCAACTTTCCCTCGTGTTATTTTCATGAAAAAATTTAACTAAAAGTTAATACTTATTTTTTGCTAAAAAAACTGCATCTATAAAGCTAGTTTATTATTTTTTATGATGAATAAATTGTATTTATTAATATAATATGAATAAAATCTTCTGGAGACAGACAATGTTTTCAAGGACAGAGCGTGTATTTTATTTAGGAAAAAATGTATTATTACATCCGTAAACGTGTAACTAAGAATAAATAATATATGTATGTATATTGTACATATTATCACGAGTGATGTCCAGCATCAGGATTCTATATGAATGTGAAAACTCGAGCTTCAACTTGAGAATTTGTGTTCAAGTTGAGCACCTTTTCAGGTGAAACACAGGTAATATACATGCCTGAGGCTGTCTTTCCGTCCCTACCTCATCCCCACCTGATCTAACTTCACCGGTTCTTTCGACTTGGTCAGGTTCTGCTTTTCTCCAAAGCATAAGTTGAGCCGTTAGTGGTGTTACTGAAGGAATATTGGTGTAATGTGCTCCGTGTTTTGCAACCTGTGTCTTCATCGATTGTTTTTTTTAACAAATTTTTGTGCTTCTATTGATAAAGAAAAAACCCCTAATTATTATTGAATTTAACAATTTATTACAAATGAAATCAAAAGTGGTGAAAGGTGTATTGTTTTAAGGTGAGTGTGAGGATTTAAAACGAAAAACATCTTAGTGCTAAATTGTTAATAGTCAATTATTGTTCTTAATTTTGTGCCAAGTGAAAATATTGTTAGTTCCTAATAATTGAAGATGCCTTGCTCTGCTGTAACGCTCTCTTTGGCTACCATAACTGGAATTATTGCTACAGCTCTTCTGGCAATTGCCTTCTCTACGGACAACTGGCTATATACGGAGGTCAAACGGGCCCAAATTCAGGTTGCTAGATTTATTTTCATATAATATATATGTAATTAATTAACAATCCCTTTAGTTAATATATTATCGTCAACTTATTTTCTACTATGTTAACTTTTTTAATCCATTGTTTAATGGATATCAGCTATTTGTCAATCTTTCTCTTTGGTTATAAGCATAGTCCTTAATAAATTCTGGTTCTCAATCTTGTTATAGTACAAAAATATTTTGTAAATTAATAACATTATTGTTATTATGTATAATTTTATGCAACCGACTTGGTCCAAAAATTAGTAAGCAATGTATGTCTTCATATTTAAGATGCTGAAAGTCATTATACATCTCTATAAATTCAAATGAAATAATATGCAGAGGCTTTTCTCAGTAAATGATGACAAACTTGATCAATCTTTTCGTTTAAGTTATTGTCACAGCCCAAAAATTACTTGCTCCTTCCTTTTCTATGTGACACGATAATGTAATAAAATTTTCAAATACGATCGGCATTCCATCGTTCCTTGACATACCAACTCTGCGCCGCACCCATTTTCTAGCCGTTGACTATACTAGTCTATATAATATATATTTAATATCAGATTCATAATAATTATATTTACATCTATGTAAAAAATTATGTTTAAATCAATTTATACAATGTTTATTACAACCAATATTAAACCTCCTTTTTTTCTTCATATCTCTTTTTGTTAATAAAAGTTTGGATACAATATTGAAATAAACAATGTAATGACTTTGATAAAAATATGCCATTTTTTCACATTTTTTTTCAATTTTTGTGGAACTAGTCATAGAGAGAGAAAATTGCAACATCAGAAAAATGACAACAGTATAGTTTGTCAACAATTACTCAGTAGAAATCGATGGAAGCAAATCCTCAAAAGGTATCCTTCTGCATAGAATAATAAGAATCTTAATGAAGAATAGATATGAGGAAGGGTTTGTTGTTTTTCTTTCTATGTCAAAGAAATTGCCATCTGCTGAGTGATAGTACTACAATCACAATAATGTGGCGAAACGACAATGTGAAAGCAGTGCATGTTTCTGAAACTCTCTTTTTAAAAACAATACCTATAGTACGTACATACATAAATTAACTATGATGATGATGTGAAAAACAGCTATACAAAGTTTTGCAGCAATACACCAAAGAATGAATAATTTAAAAATGGATAACCACTTAGAATTTAAAATAAAATAGACCTGCTTATCAATAGATTAGTGACAAATGTTAATAAAATAGGTTGAGTTCGCTTGTTCATTATTATCTTCTGTTGTAGCAATATGTTCACAAACATCCAGAGCAGAGCAATGTGATTGGACCTATGAATAAGTATTTTTACTATACGAGAACTCAGGGTCTCTTCAGGATATGCTTTCCCAAAGATCGACCACCCACGGGTAAGTTAAACTGCTGTTTTTAAATATTGTGGGCCAAACCTGGGGATCCCTTGTAAGTTTAGAAAACTTAAATTCACAAACTAAGTTTTCCTGGTTATATTGAGTTTCCGCTTTTTGCACTTCACCATTAAAATTATTATGAAATTATGCTGCAAGTCACTTTCAACATTTATTTTAATAAAATAACTGAAAAGTAAAGTAATTTAGGTCTATTATAGTAATTTGTTCTAATAGAAGAAAAATTTAAAAATTCGTTTGGTCAACACATAAGAGCAATAGTACAATTCAACAAGTCATCCGTTTGAAGTTCAATATTTGCGATATAAATTATATAATTGAATTTCACTACTGCTCTCCACTGTTAAGTGAAGATTGAGCAAACGAGTATTTTAATTGTTCTTCTAGTAGACCAAATTAGGATGCGGTGTCTCACTGGCCTAATTTCGTAAATTAAAATTTTTTTTTACTATTTATTAATTTATTATTGGCAGATATTGATGTGTCAAGATGATGGATTGGCAACATTCCTAGATTTTCTCATATACTTGGTTGTCAGTGATTCCAATTATGGTTTCATTAATGAAATTATTATTAATTGTCAAGTTAACCATCTTTCTATTTAAACCACCGTTTATCTATTATTAATTATCAATATATTTTCTATCATTGTTTCATAAAAAATTAAATGTCAAATTAGACAGAAACTTTGGTGTCACATGGTACGCCAAATAATATAAATATGAAATTAAAATGAAATAAGTGAAATTTTATGAAGGAATAAAATACAAAGTTTCTTATGAGAAAATGTACTTTTACTTGGATACCAAGAGAGGGAAGTTGGATGAGTATAGGAGAAGTTAAGAAAGGTACATATTATATGAGAAATTTCTTAGCGGAGAAAAAGAAAAAGATGACTATAAAGACGAGTTTAACGAAATCGGAATTCCTCTATATAGGTAGTTTATCTCTGTGAAGAATGATTTTTATATATTTTTGTTTTCTCAAATTCTTCAATTAAAAACATAGGTGTCAAAAAAAAAAATATATATATATATAGAAGAGTTGATTTGGATTTAAAAATATCTTATACGCACTGAGAGAAATATGCGTATAATTATTCTTAAACAAATATAAACTTTATATAAAATATCATATAAATCCTTATTTATTAACACATATAGGTATTAATTCTTATTTTTAAGCATTGTAAAAAATTTTGTTAATTCAGTAGCATATTTTCTTCAGTGTATAACGTTTCAATAACGTGAAAACAATAATAAGATAACATATATTATAATATGCAATGACATGGTATATAATTTAATTTACCGTTCTTTGACCAAGAGTTCCTAATCGGTTTCGACATTCATTGCGTTTCCGGTGAGACATCTATATGGTAGTCGGATAATTTATAATCGATTCATAATAAAATCTATAATCTCAAATACATAAAAAAATCGGTTGACTTAAAAAAAATACTAATGTACAATCAACAAAAAATTCTGTTTGTGTAGTATATATATTTTTTTCTTGTCGATATGTGTATATATATGTATAGCAAACAAACCAAATTAATTTTTTATGTGTTAATAGATAATTTGTACATTACTTTACACTATGTAGAAAATTTTATGAAAAACTTGAAGTCAATAAAAGAACACAGTTACCAGCCTAAGAAAGAGCATTATGAGTACAGTTATTCTCGAGTCAACGATCTTCAGTGGCAGATAGTTTAAAATAAAACTGGATTTCAAAGAAGGTCAAATTCTCGAATAAATAAAATACACAATTGAGTTTTCTTAAAAAATAACTAGAATATAATTTTTTATTGCGTTTAAGTATTAAAAAAGATATTTATTCTTTGCATATTAAGATTATATATACACCAAAAATTCCTTAGTCAAGACGTTTTTGGTGTTTTGGACATTCATTTTTTACAGTGTATAGATATATGTGACGCGCTCTAAAGAAAGGTATCTAATATACTTAAGGGCATTTGAACCTTTATGACGTGACAAGCCATGTAGTGAAACATTGCATTTGCCTGGTTAATAGAGTTTTGTTTATTTTTAAATGAAAATTAATGGAAAATGTTTATAATAATATAGAATAAATTTGTCATGTGCGGATTGATTGAAATTTTGAGTAAAAAAGGATTTTTAAGTAAAGGTTTTATTTACTATACCGATATAAATACGTCCCAACACAGTTATTATGCGGTTGCCACAACAATATTTAAAATTTTGCATTCCAAATAAAGTGTTTGGACATAGGTACATTACAAAATGTTTATTTCAATTTGTGTACCATTTTCAACTAACAATAGGAGAATTGTTAACTATGAGATGAAGAAATTTGTCAATCTGAGTATATATGTCTGCCTGCACCTAAACAAATGCAAGTTGATGAAAGTACAAGATTTAAGATATAAATTAAAAGAATTATTAATTGTTTGTTGTAGTGGAAACGTATTTAAGTCCAGTGGAAACGCATTGCACGAATGTCAACTACTTTATTCCTGATGAAGAAAACGAAACAAGAAGTTTTACAGAAGATGCCATGACCAGACTTCGTAAGATGTTTTAAAATTACAGTTGAAGAGATAATTTTTGGATTTAAATAAAATTTTTTTTTTGTTATTTTACATTCAATATATGTATATACATTGAAAACGCTGACAATCACTTGAAACACTTAAAATAAAAAATGTTGTTTGCAGACATGGGACGTTCAGTGATAGCTGTCTTTATTGTGGCTTTTCTGGCGATATTCTCAGCTTTCTGGACAGGAATAGTAGGCTGCTGGCGTAGATCACCAGGAAACATTACTGCAACTGCCATACTAATGTTGTGTGCTTGTTAGTTCTTTATCAGATTTTTATTAAAATAGTAATATTATTTGATTGAATAATCCGTTTCCCAAACAATAGCAGAAAAATTCAACCTTACAATATTATTGTATATTTATGTCAAACTATGATCCTGTAAAAAGTACACAAAAAACTTTTACAGTGTAGTTAAATCCATTCTGGAAATATTATATAAAATAACACTATATGTATACATTTTTTTGATAGGTTTGCTGAGTGCTGCAGGAATGGGTCTTTGGCATGGAGTCGAATACTATGAAAAAGAAAAAATGATTGGAGAAGAATATTTCCAACAGTGGAGCAATGTAAGTATTGGACAATTAAAAGAGGGTCATCTTTGTTTATGAAATAAGGTTTATTTCACCAACTATTTTATTTCCTTATAGAAAATAGTCCAAGACAAATCTAATCCTAAAACAAATGGATTTATTCACTCAGAAAAAAATTTATTTGAATCAACCAAATATGTAAATGCATTGCTATACAGTTAACCAAATATTTGTTTGGTTCCATCAAAAATTTGGTTCAAACGACCAAATTCTTTCTTGGATGAAAAAATTTATTAAGAGGTCGTGCACATAATACGTCACGCGAACAGGGGGAGGGGGGGGTCAAGCCATTTGTATGTGACATGGGTGAAGGGGGGGAGGGTCGAAAATTGTCAAAAATCGCGTGACGTATTATGTGTACGGCCCCATTAAACTTAACCAATCATTTATTTAAATCAAATAAATATTTATTCAGGTTAAACAAACTTTATTTAAAATTACTTAAAACTTGTGTCTATAAAAAAAAAAAATAGAAAATTTGGTTCAAACATAATTTTAACCTGAGTGTTTATATTATTGTTCCATTCGATTCTTTACTTTCCTGTCCTTTTCTTACGCATAGGTTTCTATGGTAAGGCGTGTGTAAAACAAGGTTAGAAAAGTAAAGAATCAAATTTTACAAAGAAAGGGAAAGGCGTATTTGGACATTATTCTATCAAAATGAGAAAAAGTGATTGAAGAAGTCAAATAAGAAAAGATTAAAAAAATTGTTGCAACTTATAATTATGTAAATAATTTTTTTCGTATTCTATAGACCGTTTGTTGATCTCCTATACGTATAGAAGAAAATTTCCTTTAAAAAACAAAAAACAAAAAACAAAAATTGAAACAGAAGAAATCCTGAATGGAAAAAAGAACATTAAATCAATTTACACAAGGAATATATTAAATGAAAATGAATTTATTAATTTAAAAATCGTTCTAAAGGTTCTAAAGGATAATGCAGTTCAATGGTATGATTGGTCTTTTTACCTTGCCTGGTTAGGAGTAGCAACATGTTTAGCAGCAATGACCCTATTCCTGATAGCAGCATCTTGTTTACGCAAGGAGCGCATCCGGGAACAAACCCAGAATATTCAATACATAATGCCAGGTGAACATAAATGAGAACAACCCTATAAAACTAATCCCTGCTTTTTTTCGTTAACCCGATTCTAGGTCCTGAAGGACAATTCACTAATCTCGTATGATTGGTCATACGTGGTTGCTTGGGTCGGCGTCGGTTGGTCTTTGGTCAGCGCTATCTTGTTTAGCGCAGCAGCGATTTGCTTGCGGGGCGAGAGAATGCGTGAAGAAGCGATGAACATGCAGTACCTCATGCCTGGTACATAATATTCGTAACATTTTATTGCTTTTACTAACTATTAAATTAAACATCTTTTCGAAGGCTTACAATAATTTTTTTCTTGGATAAGAAGTAGTATAAGCCAGTCTATGAGTGCAACAGAGATGCGCTTGTGCAATGTAAACTGTAAAGGTTTACAATATCTAAACTAATATCTAGTCTAATTAAATTTCACCGATTATCAGTTATTATCAGTCATTAGTCAATTCTTTAAAAAAAATTAATTTATCAGTAGAGCGAAAATTATAATTTTACACTACTTTTGTTTTATAAATAAAGAAATAACAAAGAAATACATTCAGAACAAATTTAACTTATATAATAATTAACTTGACTATTCTTATACCTATACAATATAAAGTTTGCATGACGTTATTCTTCAATAAATTTACACACTTAATAACAAAATTATTTGCCTGGAAGTTTTAGTATTAAAGGTCTAATTATATCTTTATTTTTTATCATATAATGCAATAAGCTGGATAGCTACAATATAGTGCAACTAAAAATTCTAATCTTATAACAATTAAATAATAAATAATAGAAAACTGAGGAAAGTAATTTTTTATATGTGTGTTCTGGTACATTTTTTAATCTTATTTCAAAAATATGCAATAAAAAAAACTAACAAGTTAAACATAATGTAGTAAATTTTTTAAATTTCTCTTGAAAATATAATTTAAAAAAAGTTTATTTAAGCACATTTTTTCAAAGACATTAAATACTTATTTACAATGTTATGTTAGCATTAACTTAAAATTCGTACCTGTTTTGTCTTCTGTATTTCTATAGCATGATATTTCTGATATCTCTTCAATAATCGCATTGTGATTGAATTTTTTATTTATCTAATTATGTTATGCTCTGTTTGCACCAAAATTGAGCAAACCAAAACAAGAACTAGCCGAGCGCATCAGTCTATCGGACTGCGCAGAAGATTTTGAATATGGTGTGTGGCTAAGTTTTTCCTTGTTGCTCAATAAAGCTTGACTATGTCATGCTCTAACTTTCTATAAGAGAATTATCAGTCAATAACATTTTACCGACTAGTTTTCTACACAAGTCTTTCACAAATTTTTTTTCATAAGTTGTAAGGCCCATGTCGGCGGAAAGCAAAAACCATGTGAGTGAAAAAGATAATAATGTCTATTCATCTCTTTCCCTCACACATTAAATTTTTTTTTTTATTTTCATAAAGGTTTTTAAATCGGAATTAAACCAGTTTTGCAAATTTTAGAAATAAGTAATGAAATGTATTAAAATGACAACTTTTCTTTTAATTCTTGTGCACCTCAAAAAATATTTAGTAATGATAAATAAAGAAATAACTTTATTTCTTTTACTTCAAAATAAAACATACACTAAAAAATTAAAAATTATATGATTCTATCAAATAATTAGAAATTATTTTAAATAAAATCTTGAAAAATGCATCTTAAATTTTTTACTTTTTTCAGTCAGCAAAACAACTTGAAACTCGTTTGCATAAAAAAATTGTAACTTTCCAATGATGGTGTCTGTTTTATTCTATACCATTATTTTTATTTTTTTTTTTTATTGTCAAGTTATCTGAAGTGAAAGTTACATCTATATGAGAGGCCTCGAATTTTCTTGACAATAGTACTGGTTCAGGCCAAAATAAATCAGTGAAAAGTGACATACTCTTCTGGATTCTATAGATTACATTATTTTGTTATCTAGACTTCTACGTTCGTAAAATGATTAATAAAATCATAGCATATATTATACATAAATTTTTTGAACGATAAATATACAAAAATACTTATGTTTATTATAATTAATTTTTTCTTTTTTCAGTTTACCCTCAAAAGCAACAATATGCCTACGCTGGATATCCAGCTCCAGCGGCATATCCAGGACCTTATTATCACGGTTCTCAATATGGGCCTTATAATTATTGAAAATAAAGTTTTAAAGTGTTTCAAGTGCAATGAAGAAAGAAAGGACTATATCATGCATTTCGTTTGAAACTAAATCCCTCTAAAATTGAGAGTAAGGTATACATACATTATACATTTATTCAAAGTTGGTAAATTCAAATGAATAGAAGTAAAAGTTGCTTTAAAATAATAATCAGTCGATATTTAGTTCTAATCAAGTACGAAAAAAAAGAGACCATTAAACTATAGTCATTTTCTGCATATTAATTTTGTTATACATATAAATTGCAATTAATTTTGTACCAAATGGCGCAACATTTTTAAAACATGTATGTATACATTCTTAATTGAATAAAAATTGGTGCTGTTGACTCAAAAGCATCAGATGGAAAATCAAGAAAGTCACTTCATTAGTAAAATGTGTTTTGAAAATACATAGATACTGAAACTTCAGTTCTCAATCGAAATACACATTGTCGAGCCGGAACGTTAACAATAACTTTATCATCAAAGTTTTACTATTAAATACTCATATTTTTCGTATACAAGAAACTTTTAAATGAATAGAATAAAAGTTTTATCCAAGCGTTTTTTTTCATCAACGAAAAGAATTGTGAAATACTTTAATGTAATAATTAAGATTTTATTATCTTAATAAAAAAACTGAAGTGTGAATTTAAGTATAACAATATTACTTAATAGTGTAAATTAATGAAAAATAAACTTTTTACTGAATACACTGAAAACAACCAATCACGATATTATTATTTTATCATTTCTGGTTTAAAAATAAATATTTATTAAATTAACATAAAATAAACATGCTAATAAAATGCTTCTGTTATCTTTTTTTCCTAATAAGAAGACTAATTGAATTGGATACAGTACAATATTTTATGATTTTATTAACATATTAAAAGCGCCCATTTTTGTGTCTTATTTAATTTCTGATTTGAATATTCTAAGCTCTTTTTGCTTAAGAGAATACATCAAAAAATATGTCGGTTTTATTACGTTATACAAAAAATAGATATTACGTTTCTTGAGTTCTGTTCAATTTCTTAAATGATGAAAGGATGTGTAAAACATAAGCTGCTTTAGCCTATAGCCAATGCATAAATTTTACATGTTTTCTTATTGACAGCTGTCCATTGGCTATGTATCGCTTAAGAAATAGTTGTCTATTGTGGACTCAACCTAAGACCTTTTCTCATAGGACCCTAAGGGTGAAATCACATGGAGGAATAAAAAGTAAAACATCAACCGGAAATTCATGAGTGCAAGTGAGATAAAGGACAGTCTAATCTTTTCACTCTCATGAATTTCCGGTTGACGTTTTACTTTTTACTCCTCCATGTGATTTTACCCTAAAGGTACAGTCCCATGTAGGCGTGAAAGCGGAAAACGGAAAGTGTTTAGCCAATAGGAACTTCCGATTCAATGGAAATCATTCTAATAGAGAATTCTTATTGGCTTAACGTTTTCCGCTTTCATGGGACTGGCCCTTAAGGTCTGTCTCCAATAGGATCCTAATAGCTTGCGTTACGAATGCGCTGCGTAGGTTGCTATGGCAACATATATATGCTAAAATCAACGGAATCGGACTTGCTACTTGCCTTTTGCACTTATTGTGGACGCTCCATTAAAGGAACGTTTATAAGACCATGAAATATGTTAACAGGTGTTAATTTTGCAGCAACTTTTAATCTGAAGTCTTCTTCCTTGAATTTTATACGACTATAATAGTTATTTTGAAACCAATATTTACATAAACAATATTTCTTTCGTTATATGCAATCCATTAATAGTTGGAGTTAGTGAATGTTATTTTT
>JUFY01026047.1:0-10817 GCA_001855655.1 Leptopilina clavipes | reverse complement strand
TCATAAAAATGGCGTTATTTGTCCCTCCGTAAGCGAACGTAAAATGGTCCTTTATTGTATGTAGTTACTAAAATACTGTGAATGACAGTTCAGTTCAAAAAAGAGCTTTGTTTGTGCTTGTTCCCGTATTTTCGTAACGCTCGAGTAATTGCAATTTCGTCCAGTAGAGGCGTTTTAATGTTTTCGTTCAGTTATCTATTCTCTTACCGTGTCTTACAGCTGCAACGTAGCATCGGTCGAACCCTGAGAGTTTCTAACCTTCTTGTCGAGATCACTCGTGTGAAAATTCTAAACGCTACATTTTATTTCGTTTTATTTAAGTGCGTATTGTGTATAATTATTATTCTTCTAAGTACGCGACTTGGTTTCGGGGAATTTCGCCCCCCAAAGCATCCGGCCACTCGGCGTTTAATGACATGCCTTTCTTCGAAGTGTGAAAGTTTATTATTATTCTTTTGAGAGTATTTTTTCTTTAATACTTCTCAATAATTCTTCTTTAATAATTGCTAATTGTAACACTAAAATAAACTAGATATTAGACCAATAATATTTGGTATTATCGTAAATGTAGCCAATTATTGAAATACAGATATAATTATTATACAGGTATCATAAAAATGAACCTTTACGACAAAATTCACCAAAGTAGGATATTGTAACAAACCCTATTTTAATATCCAATCACAATTAATGATTTGTTAAAATTTTGTTACATTTTATTTTCCGATTTTGTACATTTTATCGCAGATGGTTTATTACTTGCAGACCAGATTTTAATTTTGGAGAAAAATTACCAGAAAAATTTGTATTTGAAAAAATTTTAACGTCGGAATGTAAAAGCAGGAAGAGAGTTGAAAGTTTATTTAACGAAAGAGGTTTCTATCTTCAATCGCGTCTATTCAGAAAAGACTTCATTAAAATTTATATATAAAATATTATATTCTTCCTGTTAGGAGATGTACACCTCTCGAGTTTAATATTGTATGTATATCATTCTTAGAAGTTGATTTATGTAGAAAAATGTCATGTTATCCGACATGATATATAGACAAAGTATGGTGGATTTTTTTTTATCGAATTTAAGGTTTCCAGGCGACGACCTACTATATTTATACGACATACTTTTTTTTAACAATGTGAAGCTCCGAGTAAAAGGGAGAAATGGATCACGAGTTTTCAACAGCGGTGTCATATATTAGGAAATAGTCTGGCAAAAGGTATTTCCCTAGTTGGATTGGCCCTTGGACAAATGGGGGTCGCCGACGCGACGTCTTATCGTGACTGCGTGTCAGTAACCTTCTCTCTCTCTCTCTCTTTAATATATATGTATATATGTTATCCGCAACCTGACCTCGCTCCCCTCTTCGTTTACACCCTTAACCCACAAGCTTTGTCTGCTTACCCTCTCGAATCTATTTTCACTGACGTGCCAAACGATTCAAGCAGAACGCGTCATCAGTCCTCGAAAATTTCTCCTTTTCCTGGCAAACACTCGTCCGAAAGTTCAAACAACCTATGAATTAAATTTCCACACCACTCGTCGAGAATCGATCCTCCTACCTAAACAACTTGTTTTTTACTTCTTGCTTCCACGCTCGCTGAGAGAAAATAAGTTTAAATGTACTTCTCCTAAAAAAAAATTATCCAAAGTTTTAGTTAACTATTACCTGCCTCTTTTTATTATCAAACTTCTTGTTTAGATCACGAAATATTTTTAAAACTCTTGCTATAATCTTTTGAAAAAAATCTGTATTACATCATTTTATTTTCAATTCGACGATGAATTTTTTTCACTTTGAGGTTAAAATCGTTTTGCTGGATTATATTTTTTAATTTGAAAATGTTTGGCAAAATAATCGTTATGGACGAATTTAAAACATTGCTTTTGCGGAAGTGTGATTTTTCAAAAATAAAGATGATTTTTACCATACAATATTACTGGTGGTACAGCGATTTCGTAAATTAATTGGCTAATAATAATGATTTTAAAGTACCATCCATAGGATGTAAAGTAGAGTGGAGTTATAGAGTCTAATGCGCATGCGCGAAAGTAGGGATTTCAGGGTATAAATACAGGAACTGGTGGGCTCGCAGTCATTCTTCTTCTGTACGTTGGTACAGCAGTTCTAGCAGCGTCTCCAGTTTTCTTGATACTGACCGTCCTTTTCTTAATATATTGATATTTTTACCGTACTTATTGAAATTACTTATTTTTACTTTATTTCTACAGGCTGAGTTTATAAAAATAAACAAAATTTTTAAATTTGTTATTATTACGATTAAAGATGAGAAGGCCAGAAATGACCTTAGACATTACAGAACATTTTTCTATACACGAATTCCGATTCTTATAATGAATGAACGAAATTAGTTTACCGCTGAGCAAAAAAGCAGACTATCAATGATTTAACTAACAGAGAACTTAAAAATAATGAAAAAAAAAATTAATAAATAGTTTTTTTATATTTACGAATAAGTGTTGATTTAGGGGATAATGCGTAATTTAGAAATTAGAATGTTGTGTCACAATTTAAAGGTATCTATCGCATTTCTATTCTTCCCCTCAATTCATCCCTGGTGTCGAAATTCCGCTGATTTCTCGACGAATGTCAATTACAATTTCAAGTTAGAGGATAATTTAATCTGGTAAACCGCGTGTCTAATTTTCTCTGCTAATGGAATTTCGTCAGCGCGCTTTGTTTGTACGTGGGGACGAAGCTGCGACTACGAATCGCAGCAAGCCAGGAAGATTGTTGCAACTGCCTCTACTGCCATGCAATTACGCATTATTAATTATTAACGATGAATACATCAATTTCTCCAATATTCCATATAATTGATTAAATAAATTCCCTTATCATAATTATACTCAACATGCATGATATTGATTTCAAATTATTCATGCAATAACAAAATTGATATGTATAATATTAATGAAGCACTTGTGTTGGGCTTTCACTAATAAAATTATATAATACAGGTAGGGTTGTAAAATAAAATGTCTGCGGAAAATCCAGTTTTAGTTCCACGAATGATGAGAGAGAGAGTCAATCCTTGGCATATTACGCATGTAATTTGCCGTAATTATCAGCTATCTATAATCATGATATGAGGATCCGGGTTGTATTATGCAGTAGTGGATAATGTGTATCACATTTTGAGGTATAAATAAAGACATAGCTAACGCTGTCAATGCAAAAGGTGCAAAATACACATTACGATAATGTCTGAACGTTGCACGCATGCATAAATCTAATCGATTGCTACCACAATTCTCGCTCGTACACGATAGGATTTGACAATACATCATGGATCAAACAGCATAGTAATTCAGCCAGTTGGTACAGGGTTAATACAATAGGTCAATCGACATGTGGTACACCCACCCTGGCATATTCTACCATAATCATTTATGTGTACCTGAATTTGACTGACGCCTGTGTCCATTGTATATACCCTCTGTCGTTCCCTTTAATTATTTAATGTCATAATTTAAATTACCATCAAAGCGTGTGTAATTTCATTTCTGCTCCCTGGAACACAAGACCGACCCCAAATAGTTTTTAGATTCTCCAAATTAGGATTCTTAATTATTGCATTGCTTCTTCTAAATGTTTTCCATATTAGTAATTTTTTTACGATGATCGAATTTACGATTACCATCTATCAACAGTTTACGATCGACACATTTCCCTTTTATGACGATAACATCTTATGAAGAATACAGAGCAGAAGCGTAGTAGGCAAGCAAACATTATAAATTTCGTTTTACTGCATGTGGAAATGGTTTACGAGATTTTCCACGTGAAGCTTCCACCGTTTCTTGATATTAAATAAGCAACACGTTTCCGGATCTTTTGCTAAATAAAGCATCGAGTAACGAGGAACTGGACGTTTCGGGAACATTCCGAGAGAGAGCTTTATGGAAAGTCTACGCCCTAATGTGGTATACAGTTTATCATGGTTTATGCAACGTGTTAATAGAACCGCGAATTAAGAGCTCTATAAATTTACTCTTTTGCGGACTGTTCAACTTGATGGTACCTGGGAGTAATTGTTCAACAACAAAGAATTGTTTGCATAAGTTGAATTTATTCCAACCGAGAAAAGTTCCACACACTGATCACTAAAAATTAATGTTGCTTTTCTAGAAAGCTTCTTTGAAGAGATTTTTGAAAACCACAACAAAAATCAATTTAATTAATTTTAATAAGCGTTGGTTTGGAATTTTCTTCCTCAAGATCAGAGGAATATAATTTAACTTTTAATTAGGATTCTCTATCAAAATGTTTGTAAGCACTCTACATAATCTGAGGGGGAAGATGTGTCTTTGGGATTTTCGACTCTACACTAGGCAATTAGGACTCAACTTGGCTGACCGTTAGACCGCAGGTGCACCAACTACTCTCCTTAATTGAAGCTACGTCCTTTTGGAGACATGGAATGTATCCCCAAACTTTCCTTTCAATAACAAATTTCCTTTCTCAATGAAAATTAACGATCAGCACTGAATTAGGTGAATGCTGCTTTTGCCCAAATTTCTAAACTTTCGGTCCAACAGAAACCGTCGATGCTTGTAACCAAAAAAAATATTTTAAATAATTATCAAGATTAAACGAAAGAACCAAAAAAAAGGGGGGTAATGAAAATAATATTCGATCATTATTATTCGTAATTGTACAACAAGGCTCGAATTTTAGGAATTTAAAAGTTAAAGTTTGAAAACAACGTTTCTTCGACGATACTTTTATGGGAGAAATTCATTAAGCATGCAGGATGTTCAAAGAGCGTTGTAAGTTAGCCTGAAAGTGCATTTTCAAGTTGAGACTTTAGTTGAAATATCAAAAGGTTAAGGGACTCATGAATTTTGCCAGTCCCTTTGAAAATGGAGTTATTAAATCATCCAAACCAAAACGCTTTATCGAGCTTCTTGCGGCAGATTACCACGGGTTGGGAGAGTCAGAACATATTTTATCAGAGGAATAATCTTAGACGGTACTCAAGGATTTTGATCGATAGACTCCGAGTACAAAGATGTCGACTTAATAAATCTTGTCTTCTTTTATTACAAGTACTTTATCTACATTTTTTCTTTTCATTTTTTTTAATATGTTTTATAATTTTAATAAATAATGAAATATCCAAGTGAATTATAATTCCAGATGGAAATTGTGACTATTACACAATTGAAAGATTTTCTAATAGAGAAAATTGCGCACATTATTGCAGATTCCTATTACCGGCATTTATCGACATTTGAAGAATTAAATTAAATTCTTAATTAATATTGCATATATTTACATTTTTTTCATCTCAGCTTAAATTCAAGTGTTGGAAAATATCTTAAAATGTTGATCATTGCGAGATGGAAAGTACCAACACAATATGTGCGCGCGTTTCTGGTGTATAGAGTATGTGTTGGGAGAGGTCTAAGATAAGCTAAGCGATAAAGGACTTTCATCGTCATCACGAATATACGATCCAGCCGGGGAGAACGATAGCGTAATCAACGTCAACGAAGAGGATTCTTATCGTCAATTTCATCCCTCAACTTGTTTCGTAACCCAAAGTTCAACAAACACATTCGAGTCTTGAAATTGTCGACGAAAATATCTTATAAAAACCATTTTGTGGGATGAAGAGAAAATATAAAAATCTAATCAATGATACCGTTGCAGTTTCCCTTCTATATTCTTCTCCCTTCGCGAAAGAAATTATTTCTGATGGAAAAAAATATACCCACTATAACGTTGATTTTAATTTTTTAAATAATTTTAGGGTTCCTTACACGAAGTGTACCGTACTTTAATTAAATTTACTTTAATTTGACAGATTTGAGGTTATCAAATTTACCTTTTAAATATTCAAATTTGATCCAAACGAATTTAATCGGTAACTCCGACGATCGGTCAAACAGAGCGCCGCCTTACCTGCAATGCACCTGATTAATCTCCAACTACTTTATAACTGAATTTAGAAAACCTAACCTTACAGAGAGTAAAAATTTTCCATTTTGGAGAAAGAATTAAATATTTTCCTCTAATTTTAAATATAATAAGAATAAGTGAAATAAATAATTTGCAGTTTTGTTTCGTAATTCAATTTTTGTGGAAAATGAGGTCGAAGGAATTAATTTTAACTGGAGGAGATAGTCGAAAAATTTTTCTTTATATAAACTGGATGAAGCGCACTTTTAGGTGCTTCACCTTACAATGGTTTGGACTATAAAACCCAGTGAAGAATCCTTCACATAAAATTTTCCATCCTGCGCAAGAATTTACGCCTTTTTGGACATTGTAAAAGGGTCATCAGGAACTATATTGCAAACTACTTTTCAACGTAGTAGAAAACATTACCCTAGGTAACATTTCTCAAAAGTTAGCATCCAAAACAAGGTCCCATTGGGAAATATTTTTGGGAAAATTGGCCTATTTAAATTCCGTAAATAAACAATATATTCCAAAATTAGGTGTTCTCTTTTATAAGGGGAAATAAACATATACAATTTGTAGGTCTTTATCAATTATTTACCTTTTGGGTTACAAATGATTTACTCCGTACAATTACTACAACTTGGAATAATTAAGAACTCAACAAACAAATAAACCATTTACGATCATTTATCACCGCGGTAAAAATTCTCAGTTATGACAACACTTATTTTCGAGTGGTAAATGCAGACATTTTGTTATGTGCACGCGACGCGTGCTCGAAAACACTTCGCACCTACTTGCGTAAATACAAACCGTGTGGAATTCGATAAGATCCGTAACGGATAAAGTGAAAACTGATATAATTAATATAATACGAAGCGAGCTTTCAGTCGGGAACTTATTTCCTAATCGTTGATGGCAAAAGTTGTTATACAGAGGGGGAGAAGAGAAATATACCCTGACACTTTAAAAATTGATTTCTTTTCCACTACATTAGACTCCATATTATAATGAACCACCACTGCATTGAATTGTAACCCTAATATTTTGCCGCACATTCATTACCCTCAATAGAGAATATAACTCTATTAATAAATATTATAATGGACACATTTTGTTATATATTAATCGTGAGAAGTGAACCTAATGTTGATGAAACACTTTATCAATAGTAGAATGATAAATACTTTTGCTACGGAATGACAACATATGAATTATATATGTGACGCTCCACGGTGAAAGGGAGCTAACGTGTCAACGAATTGTAGGTTATGTTTAGAAAAGTTTTTGCTTGATTGAAGATTGATTTTTAATTATTTGATGGCAAAAACTATTTTTATTAACTATTAATAAAATAAATAATAATAAATAAATAATAAAAAATAAATAAATAATTAATAAAAACTGTTTTTTGACTTCAGATAATTAGAAATGAATCTTAAATAAAGCAAAAACTTTCCTAAACATAACCTATAATTTGTTGGGGCGATAGGTCCCTTTCACCGTGGAGCGTCACATATTTATTTTGTTCCACATGAATTATTTTCTTCGTTCCAAAAATGTGCGATAAATTATTCAAAAAACGGTGCGGGGTAATATGGTGAAAACATAAAAACATTCCTGAAAAGGTTATACATTATCAAATTATTATTGAATCAAATCAATAAGGTTCTGATCGGCAAAATGTGTTATAATATTTACTGATATTGCAAGCTATCCACTCAAACGAGAAAATGTAACACATTTTCAACTATACAGAAAGGATCGATTTCAAGTACTTGAGTATTTTATATATGAGTTTTTCCAGCATATGTGGAAGTGTTTGGCGAATCTTGAAGTTTCATTTGGAAGTTGTTGATTTTGAGATTTCAATTCTTAGGGCGAGAGAAATCGATTCGTGTGTGGTTTATACGCAATTCACCGCAATGTAAATTCACTTTGACATATACATATAACAACATTCGCTTACTATAGAAAGGCGGAATCGAAGCAGAGGCACCATAAGCATTTTGATAGTGACTAAAGGTAATGGGACGGGAAACTTAGTTGAAGGAGAGAACCGTTTCGTTGTCAACGGGGTAAACTTGTTCCTTGTGTTAGATACGTTCTACATACAGTCGATTCTCTCTCTCTCTCTTGTGTTGATAGATGGTAATTTTGGCAAACATTACGTCACTAGAACGCATACGATCCCTTTGGAAATTACCAATCTGAACTAACTGTTTTCAAGGAACATCCAGATGAGGAATAATTATTGCAAAGTATTTTTGCAAATTTGTAGAATCTTCTGAAAAAATTTTCAGTGGAATATTCAAATGGTACAAAATCTACCAACTTACCCAAAGTTCTTGTCATCTAAATTACCAGAATCCGAAAGATTGTTTGAATCCATGCAGAAACGCGGTTGCAAAACAAAAATAATTACATTACCCAAGCAGCACGTAATATAACCTTAAAGTGAAGGGAATATTCCATTGAATATTCGGAATATTCCGGTAGAATATTCCATTGAATATTCGGAATATTCCAGGGATATTAAAGTAATATTAAAATGTCCGCCTCATAGGAATATTCTAAGAAAATATCGAGGGAATGTTCCCGGTAATATTGAAGGAACATTCCCAGGTAATGTAGAGTTTACCTGAAACATTCCCTCGATATTTTCTTGGAATATTCCTATGAGGCGGACATTTTAATATTACTTTAATATCCCTGGAATATTCCGAATATTCAATGGACTTTCCCTTCATTTTAAGGTTATATTACGTGCTGCTTGGGTACTTTCTAGTTATTCTCGTTTCTGAATGGATTCAAACAATCTTTCGAATTTTGGTAAATTAGAAGACAAGAACTTTGGTTAAGTTGGTAGATTTTGTAAAAAGTGACTGTCTTTTGAGAAAAATATTGAAAAATGTTTTTTTACCAATTTGTTGGGTGAAAATCGCAGAGGTCTCACATAACCAAGAAATTTCAGGAACCATTGAACACTCATACGGAAAGGATTGTTTTTTACACTCTAAAATTCAAAATAAATCAAGATAATAAGTATTTAGGTATTAAACATCTAGGAATTGGATTAAGCATATTTGTTTTTTACCAAAAAGATAATTACCATTATCATCATATCGGATTGTTTCATCTAGATAATCACCCTCCGGAAGTGCTTAATTGACCTCTATTTCATTATCTATGGTAAAGTATGTATTTTTTACTATATGTAACTAGCAAACTGATACCGTACCATCACTAAATATTATACGTCAAATAATAATTAGTTTGCCCAGAAAAAAATAATATCCTAGTATTTAAATATTTAGTATTTTTGTAATTAATCTTAAACAATGTCGGTTTTCTGAAAAGTGTTAGAAAATAATAATATTATTATAATAATTATAATAATATTATTTTCTTTGCAGTATTTTGTAAAATTAATTTATTTATTAAAACTTTTTTTCATTATTCAGAAGTGACACTTGAAGAGGAGTTAAAAAGTGTTGATAAGTATATTATCGAGAGGGAGCTAACGAGGGAGGAGATAGTTAGTTAAGTGTTGGCACTTCTTCTTTAAGTTATATACCCGCCTGCGTTGCACTCAAGTAAAGGACGATGTATAAAATAAAAAGGGAACGAAGTTTAAAGACGCAGTTAAAGAAGGATAAAGAAAAGGACGAGAGATAAATTGTCTGGAATAATCGGATGCTATCCGTCATCGTCAAAAATAACCTGATGACCCAACGCTTTAGCATATAGTATGTGCATATCGCATTTCTATAGGTGTGAAAAGGTGAAAACTTCTTATCTTTCTTTGAAAAAAAAAAAAATACAACGTACACCGACAGATTTTTCTTTAAAGTGACGATACCAGCACCAAATTATATAAGATATTTTCAAAAACGCTTCACTCAGCAAAAACGCAGATTTCTTTAAATTTCATTTCATGGAATTTTATATCTTCATATAATAAAAAGTCATCAACAAAAAATTATATACCCAAATAATTTTTCACTTTTCATACACTGGAAAAAAATTTATTTAATTCAAATAACCGATTACTTGTCTATTATCGCAAATAAATATTTACTTGAATCAAGTAAACTTTATAATTAAATCAAATAAACTATAATTGAATCAATAATTTCTGTATTTGAATCAAAAACACTGTAAACTTAAAAGTATCAAATTGATACCAAAAGTATCAAATTGATCCAAAAATTTGGAATCAATTTGATAATTTTGTTATCAATTTGATACTTTTGAATTTACAGTGAACCATTTAATTGACTGCAATAAAGTTTATTTGATACAAATAAATATTTATTTGATATACAAATAAATAAACATAAAAATTAATAAATAAATAAATAAATAAAAACAAATAAATAAATATAAATTTGTATATCAAATAAATATTTAATTGATAATAGACAAGTGAACCGTTACTTGAATCAAATAAATTTTTTTTTCAGTGTACAAAACTGCAAATAGAAGTGACGGTCAACGAAAGAATGGACCTATCGCCCCAACAAATTATAGGTTATGTTTAGGAAAGTTTTTGCTTTATTTAAGATTCATTTCTAATTATCTGAAGTCAAAAAACAGTTTTTATTAATTATTTAGTATTATAAAATAGTTAATAAAAATAGTTTTTGATTTCAGATAATTAAAAATGAATCTTAAATCAAGCAACAACCACGAAGTAATAATAAGGAGACTTCACTCCATGCGCGATCTAGGAAAAATATGTCCCCACTTTAGGGAACATGATGATCGAAATTTAGAGCGTAGCAGAAGTGGCGTTCCTTGCGGGAAAACGTAGGAAACAACAATTTTCCAATGTCACGTGGTTCATTGTTTCTGTATAGAATGTTTATATGTGTCGAAGTG
>JUFY01026043.1:0-10851 GCA_001855655.1 Leptopilina clavipes | reverse complement strand
CACCATGGAAAATTCTCATTTGCATTTTTCCGGACTACACATCAGATTAAAAAGAACGGATAAAAGTTTCAAAATGGAAATTTATAAAATCGACAAACATTTTCTATTAGATATTTATCGCTTTAAAAAAAAAGAAAAATTTACTTAAGTCTTAAAGTCAAAAAAAGTTTTTTTTGACTAACACTAAACTTAAAAGCATCAAAGTGATACTAACACTGTAAATTTAAAAGTATCAAATTGATACCAAAAATATCAAATTGATTACAAATTTTTTGATAAATTTGATACCTTTGGATCAATTTGATAC
The DNA here is from genome assembly GCA_001855655.1 of Leptopilina clavipes. Classification (NCBI taxonomy): domain Eukaryota; kingdom Metazoa; phylum Arthropoda; class Insecta; order Hymenoptera; family Figitidae; genus Leptopilina; species Leptopilina clavipes. The sequence continues at coordinate 10,544 of JUFY01026043.1, read as the reverse complement.
CTTTGGTAACAATTTGATACTTTTATGTTTACAGTAAAAAGAACCAAATTAATTCCAAATTTTTGGATCAACTTGATACTTTTAAGTTTACAGTGGCTGAAAAAAGTTTCTAAAAATTGAAAACTTAATCAGAGGGAAAAAAATTTTCAACTTGACTTTTTTTTTTTTTCCCGTGTGTGTAAAAAGAATCTGCGAAAAGAATTGTACAACAAAAATGGAAAAATCTTTACCACACTATGAAAAAATTTTCAATTCATGAAGAGTGATGAAATTCGAAGTGTCGCACTGGTGATGGAATAAATAAATAATGAAATAGAATGTTGAGTACAGAAGGCACTGCTGTATTTTTCTATTTATGACTATAGGTTTCGACTAGAAGCCGGTCAAGTTAAAAGTTGACAAGTTGAAAAGCTTTTCCAATTTAACTCTTTCTATAGAGAGAGAAAGAGAATCTTCAAGCCCCCCTAGGCTTAACTTTCTCCGTCATCTTTTCTTTGACATTTTCATACTCTCTGTCAGTATATATATATTTATTACAGTTTTGTCACGTACGGCACTCGAAAATCTTCGCGGCATATTTCAATCGCGAGTATAATTTCTTCTCTTCTCTTCTTCTTTTTTTTTTTTTTTTTTTGTCTTCAAAGCACTTTGAGACATATTTTTGTAATTTTGCAAAACTTGTTAAATAAATCAACAATTCAATCTGTGTCTCTCAGTATAGACATGAACGACAGATATTTTATTAGTGAATACCATAAATATGGATTGTCTGGGCTTTATTTCCGCAGAGTACTCGTCGTTTCATCAGACAATCGAATAAAAGGAGTTTTATTGTACTCCAGAAGAAAGTAAACCTTAGGAGAAGACTTCCCTTCGAGTCTCTCTCCTTTCTGCTTTCTACTCTTCTTTTTCTTCCTTCAATCAATCCATTCCCCTTCTTTTTGTTTCCCGATATTTAGACACTGATTATCTTACTTTTTTTTTTACAATTTCTGTTTATCGTTCTGCAAAATTTCATTTTCCTTTCCAGTCAAAAAAAAAAATTAATTTCTTCTATATCAAATGTGACTGAAGATTGGTTAAATATTGGAGAAAGTGTTAAGTTGCCAATATTGTCCCAAAGTTTTCTAAAGCGTCGGATATAAAAATTCGCCCAAGACTCCAAATCAGAAAAAAATAATTTTACTTGAGAGAAAATTGGTATTATTAATAATAATTATCATAGTTATTATTATTACCAATATTATTATTATTATTTCTATTATTATTACTATTAGTACTGTTATTATTATTACTATTGGTACTTTTATTACTTTAAGTACTATTAGTACTATTATTATTACTATTAATACTATTATTATTATTATTATTATTAGTACAATTAGTACTATTATTATTACTATTAGTACCATTAGTTTTATTATTATTACTATTAATACTATTAGTACCATTAGTATTATTATTATTACTATTAGTACTATTAGTATTATTATTATGACTATTAGTACCATTATTATTGCTATTAGTACCATTAGTACTATTATTATTACTATTAATACTATTAATACTATTATTAATATTATTATTACTATTAGTACTATTATTAGTACCCTTAGTACCATTATTATTACTATTAATACTATTAGTACCATTAGTATTATTATTATTACTATTAGTACTATTAGTACCATTATTATTGCTATTAGTACCATTAGTACTATTATTATTACTATTAGTACTATTAGTACTATTATTATTACTATTATTAGTACCATTAGTTTTATTATTATTACTATTAGTACTATTATTAGTACCCTTAGTACCATTATTATTACTATTAATACTATTAGTACCATTAGTACTATTATTAGTACTATTATTATCATTAATATTCTCAATTTTATTATTATACACTGAACAAATAATTTATTTGATTCAAATAATGAATTACTTGTCTATTATGAAATAAATATTTATTTATATCGAATAAATTCTATTTGAGTCAATTAAATGGTATTTGATTCAAATACAAAAATTATTGATTTAATTCCGTTTTATTTGATTTAAATAAAAATTATTTGATTCAAATAAATATTTATTTGATAATAGACAAGTAATTGGTTATTTGAATCAAATAAATATTTTTTTCAGTGTAGATATAATTATTTACCATATATAAATAAAGATAGAATAGAAACTTGACACTTGTACCCAGTTCACTTCATCTCATTTACGAGAGAATTTCCACGCCATCTAGGCGGGAATTCACAGAATTAATTTGGCGCGAAATTCAAATTTATAATGAAAAAAAATATTCCAGGCGGAAAAATATTTCAAAGTCGACTCTTTTAAATAGACAGTTCTAGTTTTTTTTTTTTACTAAAATTTTAATAATAGAAAATTCACAACAACAAGAAATTTGAAATTTTTTGCTAATTTGTGATTTAGTGGACTAATTAAGTACGAGTGCAATTTGAAATCTAATTCTTCAGCTCTCATTTACAATTCTAAACCTAATTCTGAAATGAAAAGTACAAAATTAAAAGCCAGAGTGCTGGTTGAAAACTTGAAGGTACTTAATTCGAAAAAAAAACATAATTTTTCTCTCTCCTTTGGGAAAATATATTTTAAAGGGATCAACATAATTAGCGCCACAAGTTCAAAAGCGAGTATTTTGTCAGCAACCACGCAGTTTTCGTCAAGTCTCTCTCTCTATATATATAGCTATATAAGGCCAAATAAATTAGGTTGTGATGGACGCACGTAATATTTACATTCTCTTTCACCCTGCAAAACTATCTTTGCGACTCATCTGGAAGAGGAGGATGAAAACAGAGTTCATTTTCCAAATGAACTCTCGACTGTTTGAAAACCCATCCTTTTCCCGCAGTTATATACCTTGCGATGAGATGTAAATCTTGTTCTTTCTTGTTTGCGAGAAACAAAAACAAGAAAGAAACGTGGACAAAAAAAGAGAGAAACAAGAAAATGAGAAGGGAGCGTTTAAAAAAAGGGTGAACACGAGAAACCCAAAATTTAAATCCCCGTGGTCTAAAGAACGTGAGTTTCGCTTTAAATTTGCACCAAGAGAGAGAGAGAGAGAGAGAGAGAGAGAGTTACTTTTCCACTCCTACTGCATTATTAACTGCCACATAAGTATTTTAAACGTGAACCCTCGTTTTCTGATTGATGTAAAATTCTCCAGTCATGGTCATAGAAACGAAAAAGAAAATCAGTTTTTTTTATCGAAATGGAAATATTTTTACGAATTTAGATTTGAAAAAAAAATTAATCTCGTCCCTTTTATGATTTTCAATTTTTTATCTATACTAGATATTTTAATAATATTTTCTGCTAATTCGAAACATCATTTTTTTATAAGTTTTTAGAATATTTTTTTTTAACTAGTTTTTTTATATAACAACATTTTTCTGCGAATATAGCGCAAAAGTGGAAGAATTTAAAATTAATATTACGATTTCTGGTCACGTTAAAAACATATGAAACATAAAGTTTCAATAACGCTATTTTTCCTTTTTCATTTCCTTCAAAATTAAACTCCTGACACTCTTTGATATATGAAACGTTTCCGGAGCGTAATTAATAGTTCAAAATACAGGAAACAAGATGTACAATATCCGCACAGCATAGACACGATAGTAGTAATAATAATAATAATAATAATAATAATAATAATAATAATAAAAAAAAATAATAATAATAATAGTAAAAATAATATTAGAAATGAGAATAAAAATGATTGAAAAAAATGTAATTTTTATATTTTTAAATCATTTAGTGAAAAAATTATTTATAAAGTAACTTTTTACTATTTTAAACAGTTTAAATACTTATTTTTGTTCTTAGTAGTAATCAGCCAATTTAAGTCAGACAAAATTGTCAATTTAAAAAAATTCAATTATCAGTAGTACAAGTCAGTCCTTAGTCAGACATAACAAATTAAATACTTTTAATCTTCGTCTCAGTAGTATCTGTCTATTTAAGTCGAACAAAGCAGTAAATTGAGGGTCCCAATCAAAGAATCGGTTATAATGCATTGAAAAGCCATATGTTATAACCGGTTCTTTGATTGGGAGCCTCAATTATAAATAACAGTAGTATAAGTCTGTTTTTAGTAAGACATAATTTGAAATCTTCATTTCAGTAGTATGAATCGGCTTAAGTCAGACAAAAGTAAATTTTAAACAATTTTAAATATTAGTAGTGTAAGTTAATCTTCGCTCAGACAAAATAAAACTTAAAATCGTGGTTTTAGTAGTATAAATCAGACTTTAATCAGACAATACAAATTTTTAATCCTTGTCTCAGTAGTATAAGTCAATCTTTATTCAGAAATGATAATTTAAAATCTTCTTGTCAATAGTTTAGGTAAGTCTTTAGCCAGATAAATTATTTAAATACTTGAGGCAATGTTGCATTGGAGACTTTAAAGTAATATTTTAAAGAAATATATCATAAACACTAGTAGTATAAGTCAGTCTTCGGTCAGACGTAACAAATTAAATACTTTTAATATTTGTCTCAGTAGTATCTGTCCTTTTAAGTCAGACAAGGCAGTGAATTCTAAATTTCAGTAGTATAGGTCAGTCTTTAGTCAAACAAAGCAGTCAATTTTAAATATCAGTAGTATAGGTCAGTCTTTAGTTAGTCATAATAAGTCAAATGCTTTTAATAATGAACTCAGTAGTCAGAGTACGTTTAAGTAAGACACAATAGTAAATTTTATGTAATTTTCGAAAGATAGTAGTATAAATCAGTCTTTAGTCAGACATAATAACTCGAAATCTTCGTCTCAGCAGTATAAGTCAGTATACCGCCTGACATAATAGTTTAAATAATTTTAATTTTCATTTAAGTAGTTTAAATCAGTCTTGAGTCAGTCAAAACAATTAGATTCATGTAATTTTTTATTTTAGTAGTATAAGTCAGTCTTTAATCAGACAGAGCAGTCAATTTTAAGCAATTCTGGATTTTAGTAGTTTTAATCAGTCTTTAGACAGGCATAATAACTCGAAATCTTCGTCTCAGTAGTATAAGTCAGTATACCGTCCGACATAATAGTTTAAATACTTTTAATTTTCGTTTGACGTTTCATTTTCGTATAAGTCAGTCCTATGTCAGTCAAAACAGTTATAGTTTCACGTATTTTTGGATTTAAGTAGTATAAGTCAGTCTCTAGCCAGTCATAATTAAATACTTCTAATCTTCGTCTCAATGGTATATCTTTTTATTTTAGTCAGACAAAGCAGAAAATTATAAATAACAGTAATATAAGTCAGTTACATATCATTTGAAATTTTTATTTCAGTAGTAAGAATCGTTTTGAGTCAGACAAAGGTAAATTTTAAGCAATTTTAAATATTAGTAGTGTAAGTTAATCTTCGCTCAGGCAAAATAAAACTTAAAATCTTCGTTTTAATAGTATAAATCAGACTTTAATCAGACATTACAAATTTTAGATCTTTGTCTCAGTAGTATAAGTCAGTCTTTAGTCAGTCAAAATAATTTAAATACTTCTAATGATGAATTTAGTATAGTAGGAGTACGTTTAAGTCAATCAAAACTATAAATTTGAAGCAATTTTGAAAGTCAGTGGTATAAGTCAATCTTTAATTAGACAAATAACTAGAAATTGTCGTCGCAGTAGTATAAGTCAGTCATCAGACCGGCATAACAATTGAAATACTTTTAATCTTCGTTTCAGTATTATCTGTCCATTTAAGTCAGACAATAGTCAATAACAGTAGTATAAATCAGACTTTAGTCGGACAAAACTGTCAATTTTAAGTAATTTTTCAATTTCAGTAGTATAAGTGTAGTATAAGTCAGTCTTTAGTCGGACAAAACTGAAAATTTTAAGTAATTTTTCAATTTCAGTAGTATGAGTCAATCTTTAGTCAGTCAAAATAATTTAAATACTTCTAATGATGAATTTCCAGTTTTTTCATGTATGAAGACTATTTGATATATAAATTTTTATCAAGGAAAGAATATAATTAGAATTTAGAAAGTTGTTTATGTAAAAAAAAAATAGTTTTGAGCGAACATTATTTTGCTCCACATCGTTTATAAAAAAAATGTTCTTTTGCTCCCTGCTTTTTACATGATAGATCTGGCCCACAAGTTTAATTAATAAATCTCCAGACTGTAACATTAATTTCTCCCGACGTTGGGAGGCAGACACGCAATTTTGAACAAGAATTAGGCAACACCCTGTACGCACCTGAACCCACCCTTATACATTCCCACCTATAGTTCGTTCCCATTTTCCCTCGTCGAGCCTCATCGAGCGTAGTGTGTAGGAGAGAAAAACACTTATTCATACACACACACATATATATATATATATATATAAATATACAATATGAAAGTGAATGTACAAGGGTTGTATATGAGGGTTGGCACTCTCAAGGGAGGCACACAGAGCGAAAGGGTTGAGGGGGTCGCGAAACGAGGAAGTCGAGATTTCACGTCCTTATACATTCGTGAAATGTTATTCGTCAAATCGAGGACCTCCAGGGCGCCATGTTATAACGCAACACTGCTTCATGGCGAAAAGTTTGCAGGGGGGAGGAGAGAGAAGGGGGTAAGGAAAGAGAATTTAAAAGCACGGACCAAAACTAAGGGGGAGAACGAGGCAAAGAGCTTTATAAAAGAGGATTAGGCGAGCCCAAAATGAGATTAAGCTGAACGCTAAGCCGACCTACGTTCTGCTCGATCGGTTCGGGACTTTTGAAAACTATCCGGATTCCAGAAAGGAATGGGCGGTGTAAGTTCGCTAACCTGGAACTAACTTTTCTAGAATAAAAAGAAAAAAAAAAAAAAAAAAAAAAAAAAAAAAAAAAGAAAGAAAGAAAGAAATAAAAAGAAAAACCGAGAAACAAGAGAAGAGGAGAGGAAATAAAAATCTATATTGGAAATAGTATTTCGAGTCTCCTGACGTCGTCGTTGTTCACGGATGTGTAAAAATGTTTCTAGCAGGAGATTGCCATGAAAATTAAATCTCGTTACAAGTTCAAGAGAGGGGGGGTTTTTTTATTGAAGAATTTGATTATCGAGAGAGAGTAATTTCCATAGGATAAGTCATTCGTTTAGAAATTCTTTAATTTTCAATCGTCAAAAAAAAAAAAAAAAAGAAAAAACACTGGCGATTGGAAAAAATGGTTCCTTCGAGATCTCTCTCTCTCTCTCTCTCTCTCTCTCTCTCTCACTCTCTCTCTCTCTCTCTCTCTCTCTTTTATACACTGAAAAAAAATTTATTTGATTCAAATAATGAATTACTTGACTATTATCAAATAAATTTTATTTGAGTCAATTACATGGTATCTGATTCAAATACAGAAATTATTGATTCAAATATAGAAATTATTGATTCAAATTCAGAACTTATTGATTCTATTACAGTTTATTTGATTTAAATAAAAATTATTTGGTTCAAGTAAATATTTATTTGATAATAGACCAGTAATCAGTTATTTGAAGCAAATAAATTTTTTTTTCAGTGTAGGAAAAAAAGTCTAAAAACGTTTACACCTTAAATTCAGCCAATGTATTTGCCCACAAGTCTGTCCTTGTCTAACGTGTCTGACTCCGTTTACACCTTAAATTGATCCTAAAAAATTGTCTGAATCCAAGACATTTTTTTTTAATTTGTTCTCTTGTAAATTTATAATCTGGGATTTAAATATTTATCTACATAATCTAATTATCTAATATTTATCTTAAAAAAATGTTTATTTCTTTTTTATTTCTATATAAAATTAAATGCAACAAAGCAGTTTTCTTCGAAAAATATCATTTTCTTGTTCTCTCTCTCTCCCTCTCTCTCCCCCCACCTGTTTCATATGGAAATGTTCAATTAAGAAAAAAGTGAATTTTCACAAAAATGTTTCTTTTTTTCCTTAGTTTTTGAAATTAAACTAAAAACAAAAATTATATGCTTTCATAAAATAAATTTTTCCAGCGCTTTTCAAACATCCTATATAAAGTGGAAAGAATTATCTCTCTCTTACCAGAAAACCCAAACAATTTTATATAGTAAATTAAAATGAGAAAATTAGTTAACTTTTCATATACATGTTTCTAATTAAAATAATATACTCTCTCTGTCTCTCTCTCTCTCTCTCTCTAAAATATTTACTTATTTTTGCAAAGGAAAAATTGCACTGGAAAAATTATTCTTTTTATAAAAATCTGTTTCTTAAAAAATACTAGATACAAAATTAAAAAAAAAAAATGTATGCAATAATTATTATTATTTCATTTTCCCCTTACAGAGATTTTTTCTGTCTAGCATATTAAAGGCCAATTCAAGCGTGTTGTAAAAAAAAAAAATTTTTGCACCACGAAAAAAGTAGCAGATCTGAAAAAAAATCCCCCGAGTCAGAATTCAAGCATCCAATTAAAACTCATGAGTCTGCAGTAGCGCCATCGGATGTTCTTTGCAGAAATGACACTAATTACAGTTGCTCTCGTGTACAATATTTACAACCGGGCAGCAGAAACTAGAGTGGGAGAGAGGAGAGAGAGAGAGAGAGAGAGAGAGAGAGAGAGAAAATACAGTTGAGCCGATTATTATCGTAATTATGATAATGACTCGTTATAGTACCAGAAAAGCGCAGACGACCTCAGAAAAATTGCTATAGGCAAAATCTGGATGAATTTTGTGGCTAAACGAGAAGGGCGAGGGGGAGGGGGGAGGGAAGAATATAATAAGGGAGTACAAGGATCGTTATTATGAAAGAGAAGAACGTTGAGAGGGGGGAAGAGGGGGTCAGCCAAGTTTCTGTTTAGCGCAGGTGTGGCCCAATGCTGCCGGTTATATTCTACACGCCATGCGAGCTAACGAGTTTCAAGATAAAACACCTAAATGTCGTCAGGATTAATTAAATAATTAGAACGCGCACTTATCCTGCCTACGGCGCTAATTTCACAGCACCAACCCACTACTTGGAATTTTCCTTTTTTTTTGCTTATTTTATTATCATAATTATTGTTATTACCCAGAAACAACATCGCGGTGTGTGTATGTGTGCTGATGTCATGCTCTCAAAGAAGGAGTGCCCAAAAGCGAAAGAAACATTTTTTTTACTTTTGCTATTTTAAAATTTTAAGTAGAGGTGTATTTCAAACATAAGTAGTCTAAGTCAGTCTTCAATCAGACAACAAATTAAATACTTCTAAACTTCGTTTCAGTGGTATCTTTTTAATTTTAGTCAGACAAAGCAGTAAATTATAAATAACAGTAATATAAGTCAGTCCTTATTTAGACATCATTTGGAATTTTTTTTCAGTAGTACAAATCGGTTTAAGTCAGTCAAAAGTAAATTTTAAACAATTTTAAATATTATAGTAGTATAAGTAAGTCTCTAGCCAGTCATAATAATTTAAATGCTTTCAATCTTCGTCTGAGTAGTATTTGTCCATTTAAGTCAGCCAAACGACTAATTTTAATTTTTAGTAGTATAAGTCAATCTTTAGTCAGTCAAAATAATTTAAATACTTCTAATGATGAATTTAGTATAGTAGGAGTACGTTTAAGTCAATCAAAACTATAAATTTGAAGCAATTTTGAAAGTCAGTGGTACAAGTCAATCTGTAATCAGACAAATACCTAGAAATTTTCGTCGCAGTAGTATAAGTCAGTCATCAGTCAGGCATAACAATTGAAATACTTTTAATCTTCGTTTCAGTATTATCTGTCCATTTAAGTCAGACAATAGTCAATAACAGTAGTAAAGTCACTCTTTTCAGACAAAGCAGTTAATTTTAAATTTCAGTAGTTTAAGAGAGTCTTTAGTCAGACATAATAATTAAAATACTTAAAACATTTAAATCAGTAGTATAAATCAGACTTTAGTCAGTCATAATAACTTGAAATCATCGTTTTAGTAGTGTAAGTCAAACTATAGTCAGAAATAATAATTTAAATATTTCTAATTATGTATTTAGTAGTAGGAGTACGTTTAAGTCAGAAAAAATAGTTAATTTTAAGAAATTTTGAATTTCAGTAGTATAAATTAATCTTTAGTCAGACCTTATAACTTGAAATCTTTGTCTCAGTGGTATAAGTAAGTCTTTAGTCAGACAATTTATTTAAATACTTGAGGCAATGTTGCATGGAGACTTTAAAATAATATTCTAAAAAAATATTTTAAACATCAGTTGTATAAGTCCGCCTTTAGTCATAAAAAGCAGTCAATTTTAAGATATTTTTCAATTTCAGTAGTATAAATCGGTCTTAAGTCGGACAAAACTGTCAATTTTAAGTAATTTTTCAATTTCAGTAGTATAAGTCAATTTTTAGTCGGACAAAACTGTCAATTTTAAGTAATCTTTCAATTTCAGTAGTATAAATCGGTCTTTAGTCGGACAAAACTGTCAATTTTAAGTAATTTTTGGATTTCAGTAGTATAAGTCAGCCTTTAGTCAGACACAAAAACTTGAAATATTTGCCTCAGTAGTATGATTCTGTCTTTAGTCAGACCGAATAACTTCAAATCTTTGTCTCAGTAGTAAAAATT
>JUFY01026042.1:0-15306 GCA_001855655.1 Leptopilina clavipes | reverse complement strand
AGAGCCAACTAATTTATTTGTTTTTAAATAAAAAATTTATTTGACACAAATAAAATTTCATTTGACACAAATAAAATTTTTATTTGACACAAATAAAATTTTTATTTGAACCAAATAAAAATTTATTTCGAACAAATAAATAAATTAATAGACTCTGAAACAAATATATCTTTTTTCTGGGTGTAAATTAAATAAATACTGTAAATAATCGTAAAATAAATAAATATTTTTATTGCCTAAATTTATTATTACCTGACATGGATTGATTGATAACTTCTCACCTACCAATTTGAAAATTTTTACCAAGTGATAAAATCAACAACATTTATACAATAATTATTTGTGTTTAAAATTTTTTTCTCTTTTCAACTTGTTGTAAAATAATTATTATTAAAATTGATGTCGTGACAATCTGATAAAGAAATCAAAGAGAAATGATAAAGAAAGTTTTCGAAATTATTCATAATTACATGGCTGATAAATTCTTTGTTTGTATTCATGTTTTTAAAGGAATATTTAACTTTCATCAATAATAATGTAAAGACGCATTGTATATGCATGTAATGGACAAAATTTCACCGCATGTGAACCATCAATCATTTCCCAAGTGATTAGAATGTGAAACTGTCGATAATTTTTGCTAGATAATATCTATATATGTGTATATAATGTAACGTTTATAATAGGAACATGTATCTCATGATTAAAGATGATAGTGATCGATCATGAACTAATTGCTGATGAACCTTTCTATTCTTTCTTTCAGATGCGAAAATTAAGGGAGAGCGAGAGAAATCATCACATTCGATTGGCGCCACGCATCGAGGAGAAAATTCCTAACGGCGAACATGCTGTGAGTAAATATATTATATACATACGATAAATAAATATACACAATATATTTTCCCATATAAGGAAATAAAACTAAATCTATAAATGAAACTATATATATAAATCAAATTATACAAGTTATAAATAAAGCAGTTAATATAAATGAAGTCGTAAAACATTTATATTTACATCATTATACTTATTCGAGTACTAAATTAACTCTAGAAACACTTTTATGCTCATTAAATTAATTAGACTGTAAACACGATTTTAACTGCATTTTTTAATTTTATTTATATTTATTAAATTGCGTATCAATAATGATAATATTAAAAACATGGAAAACATAAGGAAATAAGATATTGAGATTCGATTTTATTATAAGAGGCTAATGACATAATTTAGTACAGTCAAACCTGCTTAAGTGAGACGGAAAGTGTGGTTTAAACTGAGTTAAGTTTTAAAGAGAACTTAAGATCTTTATTGAATAAAATTGAATAAATATAGAACATGATGTTAATTTTGAGAAAAAATTGTACTCCTAGAAACGTTTTCAAGGGATTGGAGACTTTTTCATAGTGTCCCAGTTAACCAGGTTCGACTGTATATTTAAAGTTAAATTACTAAATAATTTTTTCCTAACTTTCTACTTTTTTTACGTAACAATAAAAGAGTGATAATTTTTTTTTCCTTTAAGATCTAATTTACCAAGGTTCGACTGTATGGTTCAATTTAAAATTTAATACAGTACTAAATACAGTATCTAGTGTACTAAATTGCATTTCTCCCAATTTCTAGAGATATTCTTCTAATTGTATCAACTTAATATTTGAAACCTCGCAAAAATAAAAAAAACCGTGGTGTTTTTATTTAAGTCTCACTTAGCGAGGTTTTACTGCGTTAAAATGGAAATAGAGAAAATCATGATTTTAATTGTAAATGTTAAATATCGAGGATTTGGGAGAAAAATAAAATTTAAAAACAATTCTGATTATACGTGGGTTAATTAGAATGAGAATGATATTATTTTCGAGGAAAGTAAAATTGAGATTTATGATATTGTTTCTTTTTTCTTTCACGTTGACGTGTCGCTAAGTGCTTTGGAAATTTTTTCCAGGTGGATTTATGTAAAAGAGAGTGTGAAGCTGTGGCTGAGGTGGAACGTCTTCGGGAACTCGCGGTCGAACAGCAGGAGGCCATAGAGGTACTCAGGCAGGCAGTCAAGGTAATTTTACCATCATCATATTATCGTCATTGTCGTCGCACGTAATCATGTTTACACCGCAAAAAAAAAAAAAAAAAAAAAAAAAAAACGCAATTGGTTGTCTTGTATATATGTTGAGTTTGTTAAATGCTCCCAAAGCTAAATCCTATTTATACGGAGCGTATTCTTTTTCCAAACGTTCAATTTGAAATTTGCCTCAAACCTCCTTCTCTCTAAATCTGAATTAGTGAAAAGACTTCCACTGATTCAAATTAATAAAAATTACAATACTAATCTTTAGTATTTAAAAAATCTTCCACTGATTCAAATTAAAAAATTACTATACTTATTTTTAGTAGTTAAAAATCTTTCACTGATTCAAATTAGTAAAAATTACTATACTAATCTTTAGTAGTTAAAAATCTTCCACTGATTAAAATTAGTAAAAATTACAATACTAATCTTTAGTAGTTCAAAATCTTCCACTGTTTCAAATTAGTAAAAATTACTATACTAATCTTTAGTAGTTAAGAATCTTCCACTGATTCAAATTAAAAAATTACTATACTAATCTTTAGTATTTAAAAATGTTCCACTGATTCAAATTAGTAAAAATTACTATACTAATCTTTAGTAGTTAAAAATCTTCCACTGATTCAAATTAGAAAAATTACTATACTAATCTTTAGTAGTTAAAAATGTTCCACTGATTCAAATTAGTAAAAATTACAATACTAATCTTTAGTATTTAAAAAATCTTCCACTGATTCAAATTAAAAAATTACTATACTAATCTTTAGTAGTTAAAAATGTTCCACTGATTCAAATTAGTAAAAATTACTATTCTAATCTTTAGTAGTTCAAAATCTTCCACTGATTCAAATTAGTAAAAATTACTATACTAATCTTCAGTAGTTCAAAATCTTTAGTAGTTGCAATTGTTTAGTAGTTAACTACCTTTAGTAGTAAAAATTGTTTTTACTAGTTTTACTTAAATATGACTAAAGATTAGTAGAAATTTTTACTAATTTAAGTCAGTGGACGACTTTTCACTAATTTAGATTTAGAGAGTCCACTAGTTTTCTAAATTGAATAAATTTAGGAGTTGAATCACTTCAAATAGAATTTCACTGAAATTTAGTCATATTTGACTATACTGAAAATCAGTTTCTACATGCTGGTTTCAAAGACACGAAGCGAGAATTTTCCGTATTTTAATTAAGCCAACAAGGCGCAAGTAAGTCATCATTCACGCACAGTGGCATTATTACCTCCACTGTAATTTTTCCGGTTTTTTTTTTTTTTTTTTTTTTTTTTTTTTTTAATCTCTTCGAGAGCCTCTCTTTAACTTGAGAGTTTTATTCTCTAGTCCTTTAGAAAGAAAATAAGCGTTCCACGAAGGAAATGATACTTTTCCGTTACACCATGCTCGTTTGTATGGAAATGAAGCTCAGAAATTCAAATTCCAATATTGCACTTCATTTAGAAAGTATTTTTCTCAAACTCTCCTCAAATATAATATAATACAAAAGAGTTTAAACAAACTTAACGCATGTGAACTGAAATTTTTTTCCCATAGTATTAAAACTATTAATATTTCTCGTTTGGATAAATTAGGAAAATTTTTTTCTCTCCTTTTGTTAGAATTTCATTAAAAAAAATATATATATATTGATATTAGAAATATTTTCGTTTTAGGAAAAAGAACGTAAATTGGATCAGTTGTCGAATAAGAAGAGAAAGGAGGAATTTTATAAGCAATGGCTGGAATTGGAACCAGTGGCGGAAGTCGACGACGAAGAGGAAAACGAAGGTGACAGCGCACTATCAAGTGCACCTTCGTCACTTTCGCCCCAACCTGGGGGATGCGGCCAATGGCAGGCAAATGGCGTCACTCGTGAGGCGTACGAATCTCTATTATTTGAGGTCGAGGAACTTCAAACCAAATTACTGGAGGAACAACGTGAATTGGTGCACGCTAAAAGTCAGGTTCGAGATTTGGAAAAGGCACTTTTGCAAGAGGTAGGAAAATTTTGTGCTGAATTCGAAATAATTCAAAAAAAAAAAAAACTATCATTGTAGTTTTAAATAACACTTTCAAGTGTACTTAGAGAAGAAATTTATTCGAAGCAACCAAATTTTAATTGAGTCAACCAAATAAATTTAAATCAAATTTATTTTATTAACCAAATATTTGATTGGTTCCGTCAAAAATTTGGTTCAAACAAACAAATTCTTTCTTCGGTTAAAAAATTTATTAATCTGAACCAAACATTTATTTGAATCAAATTTTTTTTGATTAACCAAATATTTATTTGATTAACTAAATATTTATTTGATTAACAAAATATTTATTTAAATTCCTGAATAATTTATAAACTAACCAAATATTTATTTGATTAAACAAATAATTTTTTAACTAACCAAATATATATTTGAATCAAATTCTGTTTGATTAAATAAATAATTTGTTAACTAATAAACAATTTACTTGATTAGACAAATCATTTGTTAACTAGTCAAATATTTATTTGATTAAACAAATAATTTATTAACTAACCAAATATTTGTTTGGTTCCGTCAAAAATTTTGTTGAAACGACCAAATTCTTTCTTCGGTTTAAAAATTTTTTAAACTAAACCAAACATTTATTTGAATCAAACTCTGTTTGATTAAACAAATAATTTGTTAACTAGTCAAATATTTATTTGATTAGAGAAATAATTTGTTAACTAGTCAATTATTTGTTTGGTGAAACAAATAATTTGTTAACTAACCAAATATTTGTTTGATTAAACAAATAATTTATTGACTAGCCAAATATTTGTTTGGTTTCGTAAAAAATTTGCTTAAAAAATAATTTTTCCCTAAGAGTAATAATAATTTAGAGTGATATCAATTTTATCAAATTCTAATTTAATTTAAAAAAAAAATTATAATTAAAAAAATGATTGTCGACGGTAATTAAAAATTTTACTTGCTTTCATTAGAGAATATTTTCAAACACTGCTAACCAGTAAAAGATCGCATTTGAAGAGATAAATTCAATTAACGATAAAATTACGAATGTGTGCTCATAAAAAAAGAAAAATTAAAGGTAATCGTAATTTAAAAGTAGATAGTCTATATGTCAAAATAATGCCATTTTAAGATATTAATAAATAAATAAATGAAATTATAGAGAATTTTATTTTATTTTTTTCAAGAGAAGGAGAGCATTAATTATTTTTTCTATTTCAGACCAGAGGCAGTCAGAACAGTAGAAGAGCGCTAAGTGACAAATTGCGGGACGCAGAAGAACGGGAATCAAATTTAATTGCCGAAATATCGGAACTTCGGGAGCAAAATGAACTCTTGGAATTTCGCGTTCTTGAAATGGAGGAAACGCCCAATCAGAGGGACACTCCCGATCTGGCCGACAGTGGAATTGTATCACCGGAACCAATTCATCTCTATAAGGTATATGATCCAATTTTTTTTCTTCAATTTTTTTTTCCTTTTCTTTTTCACCTTTATCGTCTCTTGCACGTCGCGGAGTTTAAAGACCTTATGGCTATTAGTTCAAGCCAATTAAACAGTGACTTTCGCCTAGTCTATGGTATTATGTTATGCTCGAGTGTTCATACACAGCAGTAGAGGACCATAAAAGACCGCAGCAGGATCTTCCTTATCGTCATAATATGGTCCCTGTTTATGGAAAGTTGTATATATACACGACTTGAAATTTTATATAGATATCCGATTATATGACTTAATGATTGGAATAATTCCCACGATAAGTCGTATTTTGATATTTTGCCGTCAAAAATAGGTGATTTTTTATTTTTTTCTACATAAGTATCTTTCTTAGCAACGTTTATCATTAAAATGGCTGAAAAGGTGAATTATTTTTCCAAAGGAAAGTGGCAAAATGGTGCCAAAAAAATGTTACATAAAAAAATTAACCTGCAAGTAACTAATTTGTATCTAGATTGTAATTGAAATTTTTCTATCAATATGTAATTGAAACTTAATAAAAATTAGAATTGATTAAAAGTTGTATCACTTGGAAATTGAATGAGAATAAAATTGAAATTTTTATCGATTGAATTGAATGAAATTTAATCAAATTAAAATTTGGCTAAATTGAAATTTTCATCGAATAAAATTTAAATTAATTGAAATTTATTTATATTGAAATTTGGCTATAATTGAAATTTCAAAAAAATTAAATTTAAAATCGATTAAAATTTGTATTTATAAATTTGTTTTGACCAAATAAAAATTAGAATTGTTTAAAAGTTGGATCACTTAAAAATTGAATTAAAAATTGAATAAAATTGAAATTTTGATTGATTGAAACTCGAATCGAATAAAAATTGATTAAATTGAAACTTTGATAAATTATATTTTTAAATTTTTAATAGATTAAAATTTTGATAAATTGAATTTTGGATTAATTGAAATGAAAATTAATTAGAAATTAATTTCCATCGATTAGAAAATTTTAATCAAGAAATACTCCAAGTACCTAATTTAAATTAAGATTCATTGAAATTTGAATTTTAAAATCGATGAAAAATTTTAATAAACTGAAGCTTGGATTAGTTGAATAATTTATAAAAATAAAAAAAGGTGAAAATCTATAATTCTATGATCCTTAAATGTTGAAAAAAAATGTCTTCAGAAATAATAAGTATTCCTTGATTTTAGGATCAATCGAACAAGCACAAGGATCGAGCAGTGGCGACGGTGATTCCATACACTTCGACCTTGACCCAACCGGTGTCGCCTGTACCACAGAAACCACCATTATCACTCCAGGAGAGTGGAATTTTCGAAGAAGACGACAACAATAATGAAATTGTCGAGGTGACAAGTTGTGGTACCCAAACGGAAGCACCGGCCGGTGAACTTCTTCAGGAAGTGCAACGTCTTCAAGAATTACGAGCAAGAATTCAAGAACGAGCGGTGAAGGTTCCAGTTTCACCTGTGAATGACACAAAAACCTGTTCCACTCCCGAGGTCACTGAGCAAGTCGATATTGCACAAATCGCCATCTATCAGGACAGAATTCACGAACTCGAAACAAGACTTCATAATTATGAGGCAATCGAGGAGAAGTTCCTCCATGAGCAACAAATCTCAAAGCAAAGGGACGAGGAACTCCTCGACGAGAATTACAAATTAACGGAAAAAATTTACTGGCTTGAAAATGAAATGCGAAATATGCGTGTTGTACCAGTGACGATGATTGAACGTGAAACAATGACGGATTTGAAAGTTAGCATTGATTTCTCCTCGCAATGGAATGCAACAGAGGAAATTGAACCAACTTCTTCTAAAGACTCATCTTGTCTGGAGTGTTGCAACCTTTTGAAGAACTTTGAATCAAGAATTGAGCATTTAGGCCAAACGGAATACATTCTTAGGCAACAGATCACAGTTCTAGAACGTAGGGAACGAGCGTTTATTGAAACTCTCAAGCAGGCGGACACAACATGGTCGAGTGTCGAGATGGATTACAAAAGAAAGTACGAGGAAATGCAGGAGCGTTTGCAAGCACAGACGCAACTTAATCGCGTATTCCTCGAGCACTTGTCGGTATTGAATAAAATAAGTCCCGATATTTCCACCAAGGAGACGGAGTACATTGAAAAATTGGTCAGTCGATTGAGCGGTGCTCTCGATTCAATGGACGTTGCCGATGGAATTGAAGCAATGATCACCGATGATGACGATAAATCCACTGAAAAAATAGAATCCACCAAATCAGTGAGTATCAAAATATACTTGAAATAAAATTTCAAAAATCAATTTTCAAGAAGAAATTTTTTTTTCTTTTTTTTTAAGAAATTAATTTTTAATAATTAGAGAAAAATATTTACAAATTCGAATTTATTCCCACAGGAGAATTTACCATGGAGCGAAAATTCAACGGACTGTAAAGAACTGAAGAGAACAATTGTCGAACGAAAAGGCGCCGTGTCACAGGTGACGTTAGCTTCTGAAGAGGATCACGAGGATAAATCAGAAGCACAGATAACCATTGATGAAACAAATCCGGACAAGAAGGTTAGATACAAAGAGAGTGATGTTAGGGTGATGAGAAGTAAGAAAAGGGTCGGCAGCTTTGAGCGGGACAACCTCGGTGTACGAAATCGGCGACTAATTTTATATCAGGAAATTTGTGTTTAGTCACATTCGATTAATTAGTCTTCCATATAATATGGAAAAAAATCGACTCGTTTTTTTTTTCTTCTCTTGTTGATCAGTTTTTCATAATTTTAATCATCATCATTATCATCAAGATTATAAAAATATGTAGTTTAAGAGTCGGGACCTAATTATTAATTAAAAAAAAAAAATATTTGGAGTGAATCAAAGCGACATTGTAACTGAACTAATGTAACTGTTTCGGAAGTTGTAAAGCATGCAAACGAGAAGATACAAAATGCAGAAGGTCAACTTCGACGAGTTTCGTGGGATGGACAACAAGACTGAGTGAGAACGTGCTTCTTGATGATTCGAATCTGGCCCAAGGTCAGTCTAAGTAGTCCCTTGTAGACAAAAAAAGCAAAAATGCTAATTTGTTTTTTAAAAAAATCGCTCATCTGCCACGAGAACTGAAACAAAATCTATATTTAGCCTCAAGTATTTTTTTTTATTTCCGAGAAGATAATTTGCAAAAATATTTATATAAAAATTCAGAAAAATTCTCTTTTTTGAATGAAAAAAAATAGAAGAAAAAGAAAAATACTTGAAATTTTCCTCTATTTTGCATGGAAAAAAAGAGAAAAATTAAAAAAAAAATACTTGAGTCGAATAAATATATTTTTCTTTCAGAAGCAAAATTGTCACGTTTTTCTCTATAGGGATCTCTTGCGATTTTCGTAAAATGAACTTCTTCAGCTTCTAAACTTAAATAAAACGTCTTTATTTCTTCTCGAAACACTAAATTCGCGTTTATCGTGATTATAATCAGAGGCAAAACACATTCACCGTGTAGATTAATCGTTGTAGACATTCATTTTTCTCTGTAGTTAATTTTAATATCCTCGAATGTAGTCTAGGCTTGTAATTTTGGTGATGGTGCTTTTTCTTCAAACTTTGAATTGCTTTTACCTTTTGAAAAGTAACAAATGGTTGGTAGTTTTTACACTTGAATTTGTCAATTAATCCAAGTGCTTTTGAAAGAAAAAAAAGGAAATGAATTAATTAAAAATTCCGGTTAATTAAATTTTTCAAGCGCCTTGTTAACTCTCCTGGGAAGCGGTTTTTCAGTTTTTTTTTTTAACGGCTTCAAGATGCAAATGGAAAACTTGATAAAACTGGTATTTAGCAACAATTAACAGTTGAATTATAAGGTACTTGAAAAAAACAACTCCTGATAAAAAAATCAATTACAACTTCTGTGATAGTTACTTGTAAAAAAATAATTCTTGAGCGCTTTTAAAAATAATTTTTTAAAATATTGTCTAAAAATAATTTTTTTAAAATATTTTTTTAAAATATTTTTTTGAATATTTTTTAAAAATATTTTTTTTTGAATATTTTTTAAAAACATTTTGTTTCAATATTTTATTATCTTTTTTATATGCAAAAAAAAATGAGAAATCACAAAAATTCGCCAACTAAATTCTAACAAGTGCTAATTTTTCATTGAATCCTAAAATAAATTTATATAGTAATTAATCTTTGAGTGAATGTAGAAATATTATTTTGTTTTTGAAATTTTTTGTCTGTTAATGAAATGATTTTTTTTCACAGCAAGTAATCTACTTTCGGTGGAGGTGATGGTCCAATTTTCTTCCCCGCGGTACCATTTAGTCAAATTGATGGCTTTACGAATGCAGCAAGCTTGACAAAAAAAAAAATAATGTCCAACTCGAAAGGAACCGTTGTTCTGAAGCATCCGATGAGGTACGAAAATTCACACTATTTATCTGAAAAGAATTTCGAAGACTGTAAGTTTAATTATTTTCCAACTTACAAGAAATTATTGACAAAAATGAGTCTTTTTTAACTAAATATTCCAATTACTAATTATATATTAATAGAAAAAAATTTATAAAAGTTATTATTAATTTAAAACTAAATAATTAGTAAACAAAATTATTTTTATAATTCTAAGATTCGCATTTTTTCTAGGACAAATTAGCTGGCGCTGCTTGGTCTGAGCCCAAGTGATGACCAGAAATGGTATACGTCCTACCGAAAAATTCAAAAACCATTTTTTTTGTATAAAATAAAAATTCGTAAAGACAAATTTATTCTGGCAACGCATTCGATTTGAAATGCGTTTGACAGACGCAAAGAAAGTGCCTTAGTTGTTTCTTGTGAATGATCCGCCCTGAATTTTTTTTTATGTAATAATTTTTAACGAAAAAAAAATCTAGAATAAGTGTCGGGTGCTTCCAAAAATACGAGAGAAACAAAACAAATTTTCAATTTAAATAATTTTAAAGGAAGGAAAATTTTTATAAATTTTTATCGCGCATGAATTATAATTTTTTTTTGGATAAAATATAATTCAGTGAAGAAATTGAATAATAAAATAAAAGATGAAAGAGAAAAAAAATTGCGAAACAGATAAAAGAAAATTGAAAATGAAAAATTCAAATAATGTTTGGTTTCTCTCGAAGAAAAAGCCATATATAGAGACTTTTTCCCAATTAAAATTTAAGTACCGAGAAGAGTATTCGCTTGAAGCAACCTGATCGTATATGTAAATGACGAAACTGTGATTCTTAAGATACGAATCTGTTTATTTAAGAGAAAGTCGTTTTTTTATGTCGACAATACTTTACAATACCGAATCAAAAAAAAAAAAAAAATTGCAAACACAGCAGCTTTATAATAATTATAATGATTAATAATCAAATTATAATCATGATTTATCTTACGACTTTATAAATTGTTCATATTTTACTATTGTTTTATTGATAAACGATTATCACAATCTTGATTAGTTTCTTCAAATGAGTGTCTAATTAAATTAAGTACCGAAAAAACAAATATTTATGATTAATATCATAATTGATAGTTGGTAAATATTTGATTTTTCTTCAATCATGATTAATGTACATAATTACAATTTTCAATTAGAGAAATTGTCAATTAAATTATTAATGAAATATTTCATTAAGTTTTAAAATATTTAAAATTGTTAATAAATTAAAAATATTTAATTGTTAATGAAGTATTTCATTCAGTTATTAAATATTTAATTGTTAATGAAATACTTCATTAGGTTATTAAATATTTAATTGAATTGTTAATTAAACATTCATATTCGTTATTAATTAAATTATAAATCCTCTAAAACAATTACTGTGGAATAATTTTCCCAAGCGAATTTTCGACAATCTTAAATTAATTATTCAAGATTGAGAATTGTTTTCATAACATAAAATTTTTTTCATGGAAATTTTTATAAAAATAAATATTTATTTTATTGAAAAATGAAATTTAGACTTTTGTTGATTAATTATTGCAATGCTTGAAAACCAGAGAATTAATTTTTTTC
Source organism: Leptopilina clavipes (assembly GCA_001855655.1). Taxonomy (NCBI): domain Eukaryota; kingdom Metazoa; phylum Arthropoda; class Insecta; order Hymenoptera; family Figitidae; genus Leptopilina; species Leptopilina clavipes. The sequence goes on along the minus strand of JUFY01026042.1, from coordinate 3,763 downwards.
GAGAAGAAAATTTCTTTATAAGTTTTGATAACAAGACACTTTTTTTTAATACTAACGAGGAATAATTTTATTTTTAAAATTAAAAACCGCTTTTTTAAATATATATTCCCTGGTTTTTTTTTTTTTTTTGACATTGCAAAAATGAATTTAATTGAGATTTAAAAAAAAAGCTGCCGACTGTGAAAAAAACCCTGTAATATTGCGTACATGACATGAGTTAGAATTTAGCTGATGCCTCTAGTCGATTAATTCGTAATTATTTTAAGTTGTCCTTTAGAATCTTATTTTTCAATTGTATATTGTTATTGTAAAAACTGACTAAAAGTCAATCGTCGTCGATAGTTTTACTTTCGATAATTGTTTTCAATATTTCTATTATTATAATTATAATTATAATCATAATCATTATCATTATATTACTATTATTATTACTGTTTTAATATCATTATTAATATTATTTAAAAAAAACTAGAATTTCTTCGTAGTTAGTAAGTGAATACGAAAAACTTGAAACTAAGTTATCGAATATTGTAATATTTGCATATATAAATATATTAATAAAAAAAGATAAATTACATTGTATGGTAAATTCCTCTACTGTTAAAAAACTATTTTCTAATTGATAACATTTTTCCAAACGCAATTTTTTTTTTTAAATAGGATTTTACTGATTAAAAAAGTAAATAATGGTTTGGAACAATAAAAAAATTCTAATTTCTTAATTATTATAGAATGAATTTCTTTTTTTTTACAATTTTTCGTCTCTGGGGGACATTTATTAGCAACGACGGACTGCATTAATAAAGTTGGCAGTGCACACTCCATAAAACGAACTCTCTCGATCAGAGCCGCTTGGCGTCTTTCCAGAGAAGCGTTTCTTTTTTCATAATGACTGAGAAGCGTTTTCCAGCAACTCTCTTTTTTATTTCTCTCCTTTTTACATTTATCATCATCTACTAATGAAGACCTCCACGATTTACTATCCGACATTATGTGCCAAAATTTTTTACTCAAAATTTATAAAAAAATATTGTTACCGTGAATTTTGACGTCGCACTCTGAATTTATCTGCAAATTTTTTTTCAAGGCCAGAAACGTCCAATTTTTTCTAACCAATAAGTAATAATTTGAAGTTTATTAATATTGAAAAATTGAAAAATAAAAAATTATCGTTTGTAGGAATTTTTCTATTGTAAATTTTGATTTCGTTGCAGAAAATAAAGCATCGTGAAAGGATAGTAAATTTATTGGAGAACATATCAATTATTGTATAATACTTGAAGCATATTTTTATGATGAAGATTATGACTGGTAATTAAATTATAAATTATGTTCTAACTCGTGTTTCTACTTTTTTTTTAAATATTACTTTCACTGCTTATTTATCAAAGTAATCAATTATTATATCAATATGTTAATTTCATTTTTGTCTGTAGTAATTAAATAATTTATATAGTATTAATACTGTTTAAATAATTTATTAATACAATTTTTTTGATTTTTATTTTCAGATTTATTATTTAATTTTTCTTATCCTATTTTCATGTGATTAGAATTTTTTAGAATTTTGTCTAAATAAATAAATTGTTTCAATTAATCCAATGAAACGTGAAGAAGATTCAACTATTCTGGAAAAATTAATTCGCAATCTTGAAGAAACTCTACAAACGGCGAAAGTATTTTTCACACTGTTTTACCTTTAATTAATATTTAATTGATATATTTTCAAATTATTTTCTCTAATTTCAAAATTGGTGAATTTTTAGTATTTATTTAAAGGTGATAAAAAAAATTCCCTTTTTGTGATTCAGGTAAACGAACTTAATCATTTAATTGAGCCAATAGAGGAGACAATTACAAGAGTGAATGAATTGTACAAAACAAAAATAGTGAAATGTGACTCAATTGATGATTTTCAGGTAAGAAAGATTCAAAAATTCCGAAAAATTTAATTCAAAAATATTTGAAGAAATTCTGAAATTACTTTTCCATACTTTTTACTATCAGTTAATTTTAATTATAAATATAATTATAAATATAATTATTAAACAATTTGGAATAAATTTATACAAATTAGATGGCTTGCTCGTGTAATGATTGGGGCAATGATATATTGGCGCCGAATGGAAAATGGATTTGCGAGTGCGGTGAAAATTGTTCATGTTCGAAAACATGGGACAGTTGCGTTGATATAACAAAGAAAATAAATCCACAAAAATCGGAGGAAAAAAAGGAAGAAGAAAAATTTTGCCAAAGAAATGGAAATTCTTGTGAATCTAGTGAAGAAAATTGTCTCAAAGAAAAATTGCAACTCAAAAGTAATTCTCAATCAACTTCTGTCTCGATTTTGTATAATCGATCAAAGAGAAAAGAAGAAAATGTGAATTTTGAAATCAAAGGTCATGAGGCAATTTTTAGTAATAGCAAATTGAAAGATTCGGAGAAATTAAAATGTGAAAATTGTAAATGTTCCACTGATGATAAAGGAAAATTGATAAAAACCGAGGAATGTAGAATAGCTTCCGAAAGTGAGAAAAGAAAAAATGATATCAAAAAGTCACTTAAGGAAGAAAAATGTACCAATGATACTGAATCATCATCATCAGCTCGAAAGGTTCTAGTGAGTAAATAAAAATTATTATAACAATAATGATTAATATCATATAGTGTAAATTTATTTCTTAAATTAATTTCTTAATAAAATAGAAAAATTATTAGCAATTTAAAAATTAAAACTCAAATTATTCAGGGGCCTTGGGATTCAAGAGACGAGAGATGCAAGGAAGAAATGAAAGGTGAGATATTAACATAAATTATACAAATGATTCTTGCAACTATTTACATTTAAGTCATTCATAAATAAATAACGATTCATTGTTTCAAGATAAGACAGAAAAAAAGATCAAAGTATTTCATAATATTCCTAACAATTTCTTTTTAAGGTAAAATTACTTTTTTAAATTGTTTCATTTCCTTTTAAAGAAAATTTACTTTAAGAAGAAATTTTTTTCATTTTGTTTCATTTCCTTTTAAAGTAAAATTACCGGAAAAAAAAGAAATTGTAAGGAATATTATTTTAATTAATTTTTCAATATAATTTTTATGAAATTATTTTTTTCTAAATTATTTTTACAGAATCGTTTCCTCAAAAAATTATTTGCGAAAAACCTGAGAAACCATTAAATTGTTCTGAAATGACATCGGGTTATAATAAAATAATCAAAACAACAGAGGAGAATGATGAACGAAATAGAAAATTGACAATTAATGATGTGGGAAAAATTGAAAGAAAAGTTTGTGAATCATGTCCATCGGCAATAAAAAAAGTACCTGCTGATAAAGAATTTAGCAAAAAAATGACAAAAAGGATAAAATCGAAAGAGAAAATTATTGAAAAAAATGTTTGTAAAATGGAAAAAATCACAACAGCTTGCAATGAATGTTCATTGCCTTCAAGCAAAAGAACAACGACTGTAAAAATTGGCTGTCAGTGTTCGCAAGACTGGAATGAAAAATTAAAACAGAATTATACGTCTTTAGGAAAACATAGAAATTGTCTCGAAAATCAAGAAGGAATAACAACACAAAGTGAAATTTTAATTTTGCAATTTTAATATATTGATAAAAAATTTTTTTACTTAGTTAAAAATGACAAGTAAAAAACGTTATTATATTATTATTATATTATTACTATATAATTACAAATAATTATATTCTTAAATAAATAAATATAATAATAATAATAATCATTAAACTAAAAATT
>JUFY01026034.1:0-15843 GCA_001855655.1 Leptopilina clavipes | reverse complement strand
ATAATTATTATTATTATTAATTAATTAACTATAATAATCGTTGTAATCTTTCATTTATTCATTCTTTCTGTTCACACTTGAAGTTAGTCAAATATGATTATGCGTTTGTTTCTTTCTTGGTTTGACATATTTATATACATATATATATATATATTTATTTATTTAATTATTTAAATGTGATAATAATCTAATTTAATATATGTAATTATAAAGCAGATGGAACATGAAACTTCACGCGCGCGTTATTTTTGCTAGTAATGTAATAATTTCAAATTTTTGAGTCTAGACTCTCGTGAAATAACTCAGGAATACTTGAAAATTTGTGTGAATATGTGTCACGTCCAGTGAGCATGATACCTAATTAGATAATTATAAGAATTATAAATACATAGGCAGAGGGCAACTATAATTAAGCTGTAATAAAAGTAATAGCCAGAGGGCAGTCGTATAATACCCGGAAGGAGGTCGTCAAAAATCAACTACACGACATCATGTTGCAAATCTTCATTTATGACCTAAAACGCATATGTGACGCTCCACGACAAAAGGTACCTTAGCTCCTGAAAATTTTAGGTTATGTTAAGTGATAGTTTTACCTTAATAAATAGTTCCTTTTTAATTAGGTAAAATCAAAAATAGTTTTAATTGCATAGTTTGGATGTAATAAATAATTAAACATCAATAATTTTTATTAAAAGTTGATCCTCTTTGTGTATTTTCACTCCAGAATTCAAAAACATAACCTAAAATTTTTTGGAGCTAAGGTACCTTTTGTCGCGGAGCGTCACATATATGCATATGGAAATATGAATAAAGTAACGATGTCAATGAAAATGTGACTATAACTTTATATGAATGAAATAAATTAAATTCACATCCTTTCTCCGTTGAAGATTAAAAAAAGCCAAAAAAAAAATTGGATCGAATGTTTCGTCATCGTATATATCATTTGATTACGTTTTATATATATAGTTGAGTGTTTCACGTGCGCTCGGAAGTTTACATCAAAAAGAAAAAATGATAATGAAAATCATGATCCTGTATATATATATATATATATATAAAACGTGATGGAATATGGAATTTGGTGTCACTATGCATCCGAAGTAGTCCGCGGCTCTACGCCATCGAGAATTAGTAATCAGGATATGCTCACAACTGGTCAGCAAACAACTATATATACATATATATTTTTTTTCCTGTATATTATACCAATACTTTTACAACATTCTTCAACCATGTCACATTGAAGTCTGTATCATTCATTATTCATGAATAAATATACTAGGAGAACACTGTCCCCAAATTCCCTCACTAAAGAATTTTTTTGTCGGAAATTGTATATTTTAATGGTTATATTATATTGGGATTCCCGTAGAGTGTGTACAATAAATGTCAAAGAAAATTTATATTATTAGTTCTTTTTCTTTTTTTTACAGAATTTAATATTGACGAACAATTCCATTTAATTTTAGATTAATTTTTATTTTTCAATTTAACGTAATTTAATGAATACGTTTAAAAATTATCTTCTTTACCATAAAGATATCATCTTCGATATAGAAATTTTTTTCTCTTTTCTTTTTTCTTTCTGTTTAATCTTCTATAGCGTTCAAAATAAAATTAAAAGCAAATACCGAATTAACGTAACGATTTTAATAAATAGTGCGGTATTATTATTACTACTGTACAATTATTATATATAGTTAATTGTTAATAATATTGTTATTTAAATCAAATGTGGCGCCTAGGAATTTTAAATCTCCTTGTGAGCATGCGCACAGTGTTTTGGTTGGGTTGGTTGCAGTGTTTTTTGACGTTTCTTGATTTTGAGGTTATGTGACAGTCAATGATATCAACATGGGTGAAGAGATAAATAAATTTGATAATTTTCTTAATAAAAATTACAATATTAATTTTCTTCCTAAGGAAAAAGTGACGCTTCCTGGCAATAAAGATTTACCTGCTTTTGACAGACACACAAAACTTATAAACTCTTATTATCGTTTTCGAGAAGGGTACAAAAAAAACATTCAAAGAGACACGTAGGTCGAAAATTGTATATTTTAAAGTGTTATTATTAATTGCAATGTCATTTTTTTAATGTCAACTTTTTCATAAATAGATGTTAGGATCAGAATCCCATTTCTCTTATTTACATATGAGTTTTTAATATTGAAAATTTTGCTTTAAAATCTTTCAAGTTCTTTATTTTTAAATATAATTAGTGCGGTTTTTTTTTAATTTACAGCATAAGTATAATTATAATTCAAAGTATACTAACATTGATAATTGATAATTAAATTGGTTTTGTTTTGCTAATATTATTACAGGTACTTAATTGTTACATAAAGTTGTAAGTTCTATTTTTTTTTCTTTTTTTTTTTAAAGCGTAGGGTAGTTTAATTATATAAATTTGAATTATAACAAGCAGCTCTTGACGTTTCAACGTGTGTTTCGAGGTCACGGGATAAAAATGACTTGGACGTAATTCGAGAAAATCACAAATTTTTGTGGGATGAGGATGATAAAGAAGACGAACCTGAAACATGGGAAGCACGTCTTGCCAAGAAATATTATGACAAATTGTTTAAGGAATATTGCATTGCCGACTTGACTTATTATAAATATAATAAGGTAAAGAAGCTACACGATTATTTTGTTTACAGTTTAAATGCCCATTACTTCGTATTTTTCGAAATTTTATCCGTTTGTTTATTTATATGTTTAATAATTCCAGATTGCACTTCGATGGCGAACAGAAAAAGAAGTAATTGAAGGCAAAGGTCAATTTCAATGTGGAAACAAAAAATGTGACCATAAATATGAACTTCGATCTTGGGAAGTGAATTTCGGCTACGTGGAGCATGGAGAGAAAAAGAATGCTTTAGTTAAATTAAGTAAGATCAAAAATTTGTTTACAAATTGTAAAAATTAATTGTATTTCTAACAGACATTTTTTTTAAACAGGATTATGTCCTGAATGTTCAATTCAACTAAATTACCGATCGAAAAAACGTGAAATTAAAAGACAAAAGTCTCTGAAACGATTGCGTCCGTGTTCAACATCACAAGATGCTTCTGGTCCATCGCATCAAACTGAAACTTTTAAAATCGAAGAGAGAGATAATGCGGAAATTCCCACGACCGAAGAATCCTTATCAACAAAAGAAACCCCATCGACAAATGTGAGTCAATCCGAATCAGAAATTTGGAAAAATATGCCAACCGAAGAAGAAGAGAAAACAAGAGAAGACGAATTTGAGGAATATTTGGCAGATTTATTACTTTGATTCGTACCAAAAAAAAAAATCCACACTTTCTCATTTACGCATTTGTTAAAAATAAATTTCGAATAACTTACACATTAATTGAATACAGGTAATATTCATTTATTCAAAATAAAATAGAATTTCATCGCATTTTTTACATTGTGCATTTAAAATAATTCTGTACAATCATTGTCAAAAAATTTTCCTAATTTTTGAAAAATTTATATTCATTCACTTTCGATGAGTTTTTATTAAAATGAAATTAATCAAAAACTGTGCAGAATATTTAAGCGAACTTTAATTTAAAAAAAAACTTTAACAAAACAGATATTTGTTTCTTCGATAATTCTGTACATTCTGAGAAGATAAAACTAATAAATCTGTTTTTATAAGCTAAACTATAAAATACATATATTTATATTATATTAATTCACTCTTGAAATACAGATGACTTTGATTCAAAAAGAGAATTTATTTATAAAAATTTCTAAAATTATAATTTTTTCTTTTTTTTTTATATAAAATGAGTCTTGTTTTTTTTGGTTTTTTTTGGTTTTTTTTTTTGTTTTTTTGATTTACAATTACTAATTTATCATTAATAACTACAAATTTATTACTTAATGACTAATTTATTATTATACAATAATTAAAAAATGTTTTTTAATTATTATGTAATAATAGTCAATTTATCAGCTAATTCATTAAAAAAAAATTTTTTTTTCCTTAATTACAAATTTACGTAATGCGATTAAAAATACAAAATTCATCAAATATTCGTCATTATGTTAAACTTCGTCGGAGAATAATGAAAATTGAACTTTCGTTTTATAATCACTATCGGTTTAAAGGCATTGGACACTTTTTCTAACAAATATTTCAGTGTCAAAAATTTTGACAAAAACCTATGTTAAAATTTCAATTTTTCGACTTATATAATGCTTTAACAACAATAGAACATACAAAAAAAAATTTTATACGACTAAAGTAATTAAAATATTTTCGAATAATTCTACAACATTATTTATCTTATTGTCGTTAAAAAATTTTTTAAAATAAATGATTACATATATACAAAGATACATTTTTTAAAACTTTATACTTAAAACTAAAGATTAAATTTTCTTAAAAATGTTTTTCCAATTTAACTTGGAACGGAAATAAAATGCCACAAAATTTTTTTCATTTGAGAAAAATTAAAAAAAAAATACGATTTGACAAAAATACATTGACAATTGTTATTATATTAATTATTAATAATAAAACGATTCTATGTAAGGATAAGTATAAAATAAATTTCAATTATGTACCTTAATAGTATTTCGTACTTTGAAGTTTGGAATTTTATAAAAACATTAACAAGTGAATGAAACTACTGACATTGTTTTTAATACTTTACGCACCTGTTAATGAATTTTTCGATGTAAAAATCCTTGAGTTTTGAGAAATAATTTTTGCAAAAAATTGCAACACTCGTTGATCGAGAATAAGGGGGATTTTTTTGATAATTTACGGTTCTTCAATTTCCTTTTGAATTGTTTTGTTTTGTGTAGGTTTTTGAGTGTCACTGTCCTCATCACTACAATCTTCGTCATGTGTGTGAGTCACATTCCTTGGAGTTTCAGGCCTCGCGTGTGGTATTTGAATATTGTTTGCCTCTACTTCTAATGTTTTCTGCAATATTTAAAAAATAAAAATAGAATTTTTAAGTTTGAATTTTGTCAAAAAAATTTTTTTTTTCACAAAATTAGAAAAACTTACGGCGATAATTCGATTATGTTCCTCCTCCTCATCGGAAAGTTTAAAAGGTCGTGTTCGACTAATCATTGGAGTCTCCATAACAAATCGTTGTTCATGAGCAACTGTACTTTCGTGAGGCATCTAGAAAATTTATAAAATAAAGAAAAGTTTAATAAAAATATAAGAACAATTTTCCAGTTCGAATTTTTAATACTTACAAGCATCGCAGGCGCTCTGAACATATACGAAAAAGGGTAGTAAATTAAATTTAAAAATGTGGCAGCATAGAGATCGGCATATCTCACAACTTGGCTACTGAAAAACGTTTGTCTACTTCCACTTCTGAATAGTGAACCCATCATACCATAAGCTAGATCCATTTTATGCGTCACGTCTCTTATTGATGCTCTTAATTTCGAAATATCAGGTTTTTCTTTCGTACTACTGTCTAAATTTCTGGAAAATAATTCTCATTTTTAGAAAAAATAGTTCTTCTTGAAATGGAAAAATAGAAAGTAAAATTTAATATATATTTTTTATTTTACTTACTTATACATTTCTCCGAGCATAACGTCCAAACTTTGTAATTCAGCGAACAGTTGACATTTGTCAGTCCAAACGTGAAGTTCCTGAACCAATTCAGGAACAATCAAGAATGTTCTCCAGCCTCTGATTTTTTTGCTCTTTAAAATATCACCAAATATATGATCTCCTACGTACAAGACGTCTTTACCTTTCGCTCCTATCATTTCCGTGAAAACATCACATGAGCCGCCTGAATAAACCTCACCTGCAATTGAAAATTATTTATAAACATTCTTCATTTCCAAAATTTCAATTTGATAATCAATTTTTCTTGTTTTCTAAATTAAAAACTGATTCGAATTTTTGTAAACTAAGGAATTTTTCCGATTTGGATTTTTTAAAATTATTTAACTCACCGGTGTGTAAAGGACCCTTATGAGTGCCCAATTTCAAGGCTCCGGTCTTTGTATTGACCTGTCTCAAAATTGTTCCCTCTCCAAAGAACAATGGCTTCCTGGCGTCAACGACAATGGTGTCAAAGTATGTCTTCCAATTTCTGTGAGGTTCGTCCGACTGGAGGAAAAAATGCGAATTTTATGAAAATAAACAACTTTGGGTGAAATAGAAGAAGGAAAAAAAATGCTTACCCTCGCGCCATGTGGAAAGTCGAACAAGTACGTCATTATTCGATCGGTAAAGACATAACCACTGTTTGTGAGGAGAAAAACTTTGGCTCCACTTTCTCTAATTCGAGCCAAGAACATAGGCAGTCTCTCATCTTTTTTCACATATTGATCTAAATTTTCAATCGTTTTACTTTTCAAATCGCCTTGATAATGAATCCAATCAACAGCATTTCTCACATCTTGAAATATACTCTTGAAACTCATTGTCAAATCACCCTCCTTAACTCCTGTTTTTTCACGTGTAAATTGTGGCGAATTTGTGAAAAAATCTATTAAACATGCCAACAAATATGTTTCCGGCAAATTAAACAGAGTATTGAGAACAAAAACTCTTGATTCGTCCAATTGGAGAAATTTATTTGGATATAATTCATAAACCTGCGAACTGAAATATTGGAAAATTTTCTATTAATAAAATTATTAATACTATAAAAGTGAAAACAAAAACAAAAAATGATGAAATAAGTGACTAATTTTTATTGTTTGTAAAATGTTTTTAGAAACGTCGTTTTGTCACGTCTTCTTAATCATCCAAATAGTGGTTCAGTAAAAGAAGAAAGAAAAAAAATGACTCAAAAGAAAATACAAAGAGTATTTGTATAAATTCAACTCACTGTTTTAAAAATTCAAAACCATGAACGCAAACTAGAATATTTCCATAAGCGTCTACTTTAAGCAGATTGCCGTAAACCGTATCGAACCATAATCCTCTTACAGGAAAACTTGGATCGTACTCGAATTCTTTGATTTCACGAGGATAACCAAGAGAGACCAATCGATCTTTCACAAGGTCAAATCCAAGTTGTTCATACTGGGGAGATTTGTACTCTGAAAAATATTTAATTTCAAGAATTTCAATTATAACAATTTCATATGATACTATAATAATAATAAAATAATCAATGTATTTCTCTTTCTAACATAATTCTAACATATTCTACCATAATTTTAACAATAAATCTCAAATTCAAAGGCAAAGAAATTTAATTTTTTATAAAAAAGAAAAAAAAAAACTCACCCGCCAGTGTATAATCCATGTCAAAGCCATAAAATTTAATATTTTCCAAATGAAGACTTCTGTTTACAAATATTCTGAAATAGAAAGAATGTGGAAATTAGAATTAACATAAAAGCAAACATAATTTTGAAAATATGACATTATTCTAAGTTATGAATTTTTTTTCTTTTTAATAAACCGGTTTAGAGTATGTATCCAATATGCTGAAAGTTTTTCAACACGTGCATAAACGGAATGAATAGAATTCGATTCGCTATTCCAAGAATAGAATGGAAAATATAATTTTCATAATAATTTCTTTGAAAAAAAACCCTCCCTCGTAATATTAGTAAAAATTGTTCTTTTTTCAAGAATAAATTTTTTTTTTTAAATGACAATATAAAAAAATTTTTCTTAATTTTTCCACAAAGATTAGAAATCACTTACTCATGTGGAGCGAGACGTCTCTCACTGGAAAAATTTTCTTTTTCCTTCATAGTTTTTATTAACATTTTTTTATTTCAAAATTAATCGATCATTAAATAAACACTGTACATGAAAAAAAGGAGAAAAATCAAAATTAAGGATAAAAAAAATTTTGTTTTGTAACATTTTTTTGCAGACTCCAAAACACTTTGGAATGATATGAGTTCATTTTTTTACACAATAATTGTTTACTCGAATGTATAATTATATATATATAAATTAAACACAAAAATGATGAAAGATAAGTTGTTTATATTTTTTGCAGGTATGACAAATATTTTTTTCATAAATTTTTATCACAAATGTTTATAAATTTGTATAATTTGAATTTCGTCACGACCCTGAGGATTTTGAGTGACAGTTATTTTTATTTTAAATTAATGCGTAAATTTTTTTTTCAGTCTACGAATTGAAAAACAATTGAAAAAATTAAAAATACAAAAACAAAAAAAAGAATGGAGAAAAATAGATTTTTAATTCATAAATTATTTTTTAATTAAAAATTTTAATAAAAAATATGCTCGCAAAATTTTTTAAATTAAATTCGAAACATTAACAAAAGCAGATTTGTCTTTTTTTGACCTCGAGGAGCACTTATCAGACCTTAAAAAGTTCATACAAAGCAATTGCGATTATTAGAATAAAATACGTCCGAAGATAATTTATACACTCAATATAAATTAAATGATATTTCCGGAGCAAATTTTAAATTTAAACTCAGAGAGAAGAATAGAATAATTTTCCGGGAAAATTCTAGGAACTGTTGTTTTAAAAAGAAAATAGAGGAATATATTTTTTTTAAACTGACTATTAAAAAAAAAACGAAAAAAAAATGTTATTCTATTATCTTTGTTTAATAAACAGCTCCGCCTATTTATTATTGCATCAGAAATACTTTTTACACCTTTGTATAAGCATATGACATTAGATGTACCTAATCTTATTCAGAAGTTTATCAGAAAGAGGTCGTTTGCCTTTCAACTATTGAACAAGAATGAGAAATTCTGATTATTAAAAATAGAAATTGCGAAATACCATTTTTCATTTCTATTTCTTTTTTCAATAGTTATTGTTCAGAAGCACGATTCTTATTCTGCTAAACATTCTTTGCAATTCAAATATACGATTTCAAATAATATCCCTTCTCATTGATATGCTCCGAAAATATTTAGCAAAAAAAAAAAATAATAATAATAATAATAATAATAAAAATAAAACTAATAAATTAAATTAAAAATAAATTAAATATCAAAATGAAAACAAAGGTAACAAAAATCGAAAAAATAATTACAACGAAAACGAAAAGTTTTCATTTCATTAAAAAAAAAAAAAAAATTGCAGAGTAACGGTACAACTGTCGTTGTTAGATCTCGGCGGTAAAAAAGGTGAGTCAGTTATTGACATGTTTTTCATAAATTCATTTCACAATTATTAAACAACGCATTTTTCTCAAAGAATCCTTTTTTGCATTATTATCATCATCATCATCGTTTCATCAATTTTGATCTTTTCCACATTAACTGAAACATATTTAAAAAATTAAACTCATATCAAACAAAAGTGCTTTTCGCTTTTTAAAATAAACGTAATAAAACGTATTTAAAAAAAAGATATTTTTCACAAATAAATTAATCTGAAAAATTTGTTTTTCTTCTAAAAGAAATAATTTTCTATTTACTCTCTCTCTCTTTCTCTTAAAAAGAAAAATTTGTCAAATGAGTCTGCAAATATAAAGTCGAACTGAAGAATTTATAATCATAATAAAATTAAATGACAGGTATACCACACGTGCACGTGTATTGTGTTAAAAACAAATTTTGTATCACAATTTTTATTTATCCAAAAGAGAAAATCGCTTGACTGTAAATAAGAACGAGGAGAACAAGTTCATCCAACAGCTAAACGTGTACTGAACTACTGATCTGAGCTTTACAAACACGATCGTTGATATACCATATATATACTAGCTATAGTACAACGAAAACAGATTGACGACTTGACCGACTAAATCGGCGTTTCCTCTTTTTACCCACATACCCCCTCCCATCCCTCATGAAACCCCGATTTCCCCCCTTTTTACACCTATCACTTTAATAATCCCTTCTAGCCACCTCCCTCTTTCTACTTTTATAATTTTCAACTCCCGCAGCAAATGAGAATGATGATCGCGTGCAAAGTTTCACGCAAACTTGGCCTATCTGCAAAATTACTTGTTACGAGTTTGCAAGTTTACAGAGTGAGTCATGACTGTTGGAAATGTGGGCTAAAAAATTTTAAGTATTTCCAAAAATTATAATTTTACCTAGAAATATTATAATATTTACTATAAATATTAATTACATTTTCATTTTTGTCAACAAAAAAAAATACGTCCGAGATTTGTTTGATTGACTTCTTAGTTTAAAAAATCTTTTTCATATTAAATTTAAAATTAAAAAAAAAAAATTCTTTCAATTACCATAAAATGTATTTTGTAAACATTTTCAGTATTATTGACCTCTTGACAAGAGTAGAGAAAATTTTCTTCTTTATGTATATCAATGATGTGTCATTATGGCCATTACGTGCATGTGAGATTAAATTCGTTTAAAATGAACAATAAAAATTATCATCAAATGTGATCGTGAAATTTTTGCATTTGCAATTTAGTTGTTATTCGTAATTAACTGAATTTTGCGTAATTACACGCAAATAAGAGTTTGACTAGGGGGAAAAAAATATAGAATTTTCTGCAAAATGATGAAAAATTTTGCAAATTCTGTAGAAAAATTGAAAAATACATATCGATTTTGAAAATTGTATTCAATGAATGTCAAATTTTGTATACAAAGTAGTATTAAATTTGTACAAATCGAATTTTGAAATTTCGATAAGTTTGAGAAAAAAATTGTCTGTCAAATTTTATACAATGTAACTAGTATTCAATTTGTAAAAATCGAATTTTTGAAATTTGAAATTGAAAATAAGTTTGAAAAAATCGTAATTTAACGAAACGGGACATCCTTCAATATAGAAAATGTACATTTCTTTATAAAGAATATCTTTTTGTAGAAATATTCTCCCCGCATCTAAAATCAGATATATATTTGTAAATTGACAAAACTGTGGCAAGCATTCAGAAATCTTGAATATTATTTTTGAAAAGGTGATTCTTTATACAAAATCGCACACGTGAACTTTTTAAGAACGAATTTACATTTCTTAAACTCAACTTTTGAATTTATAAAAAGTTTGCAAAATGCTTTCAAGTCAATTCTAAAACGTTAAAAAAATGTTTAAACTAAACATTTAAAATATATTTCCCTCAAAACAAACTAAAAAACATTTTTTTTTAATTTACAAAAAAATGTTTTTAATTTATTAAAATTAAAAAATTTTCCATGAAGTCGTGAAAATGAAAACATTTTTTAATTATTTCTCGTAGAATATATATGGCGCTTTTCACGTGAAAATATAAATAAACTCTCGTTGACTTGCGTAACGCAAGCGATACACAGTAATTAATTAAATTAATGCATTCCTATTTCTATAATTTGTGCCAAACCCTTTTGCCAAGCCGGAAATAGTGTTTAATTGGAAAAATAATGACAGACCACATCGAAGAAATAAATTTTTCCCTAAAATTCCGAAATAAAAAATTTCTACAAGAAACAAAAATTTTCTTCGGATGTTAAACAAAAACACTAAATAATGATAATTATTCAGCTCACTGTAATAATAAATTGACAACAATATTTTTTTCCTATCAGTTTTGTTTGGAATTTAAAAAAAAATTCTTCACATTATCTTTTGTTGTTATTATTCGTATAATGTGTTGTAGTGCAAGAATCAAAGTTGATTTGCTAATCGTATGTTTTAAAATTCAAATATAATATCTTTGTCAATGTTATTTCGTAAATCCAATATCTTCAGTTGATGAGACTTGTTTTCCTCCAGGGGGTCGTGGAAATTTTAAATTAGCTTATCTCAATGTCCTGAACGTTGGTTCGAGTTAAAAAAAATAGTTACATTTTTTTATTTAAAATAGTGAGAAGAAAATAAAATTAAATATAATTTTTCAATCCAAATTAATTTTTCAATTAAAAGAATAAATGTTTATCAAGTTACATTTAATTCAAATTATTATTTTTCTGCAAGTCTATAGAAAATAATGAACGAAAAAAGAAAAGAAAAAAAACCAACAAGAAATGTTACTAAAAAAAAATGTTTCAATTATAAGCAACAATTGGCTTTTCATAACTAATTACAATATTTATCTATATTCAATGCGATTTTAATTCATTCATAAATTCTCTTTTAAACATATAATGACTCTAAATTATTAAATTGACTCGATTTAATTTCTCTATTCAAAAACGTATTACTTATTTTTTTTAATTTCACAAAGATTATCAAATAAACATCGATTTGGATTAAATAATATTAATTCACAAAATTAATTAAATGATTGATAAAATTAATTAATTAAATTAATTAAATTGATTTCCTGAATTGGTCTGTTATTATTTTTCCATAAGGAAACTTTTCATAAAATATTATTTTCGAAAATCGAAAGAAAATTGAAATGCTAATAATTTTGACAATTAAAAATATTTGATGAAATATTAATTTTCTATGAGAAGGAGAGGGAGAGAGAGAGAGAGAGAGAGAGAGAGAGAGAGAGAGAGAGAGAGAGAGAGAGAAATAGCGTGAGAGGGAAAGAATTTAAATTTGGAACATATTAGCGCGCTAATTTAAGAATTAGTGTGAATCGATCTCAATTGACTTTTTCACGACCTTATAATCGCCTACGTTTGCAAGAATTATTGATCGCAGGTAATATCTTAACGAGTTTGAATGTTAAGAGACTTCCTGGGCTTATCGAGCACCCAGTTACAAGACTTTACACGACATCAAAAGCTTTGATCGTTTAAACAGACTTGCGCACTATGATATCTTCCCACGCGTTCTGGAATATCCGCATTGCTCATGAAAAAAAAATCTTTTATCACTTTTTCCAGTTCACATAATGTTGCATAGCTTCAATAAGTTATAAATAAACAAAAGCGATTATTTATACATTAAACTTTCCCAGAAATACTCATTCATAAATACGAAACTAATTAACCGCATGTGTATGAAACAATTTTCCACTTTAAACAATAAAAAATTCAAGTTTAATGAATTTCTAATAATTATTGATAATTAATTAATGATTTTTTGTTTAATAATTGTAATTCTCGAGTGAAAATTTATATTACAGAAAAGTTTGATTTTAGATTTTTTTTATTTTAATATTTTCTAATTTTAAATTAATTTTCAAATCTTCATTTCATTGCACATAATTTATTCAAAATTCATTTCCAATATTTTCTAATTAATTTCCGTAAACATATAGCGATTTTTTAATCATACGTGATTCAACTTCTTTTGCGATAAAGTAATTGACTCTTTTGAAATGAGAGAAGATAAAAAAAAAGAGTATATTGTGAAAATAAAATTCAAACATCATCATGTTTTAAAAACATCCAAATTAATTAAATGCCTGTGGGTGTAAATTTGAAAATTAAATAGCAATAATTCAGATCAATTAGAGAAATTCAATGAAAATTTCAATTATTAGTTTTCATAGTTTTTTGATATCAGTAATTGAACTCTTTGATAATCATTTAATCGATTGAAATAAAGTCTCGCGGTTCATATCAACATGTAATTTCTCATGCTCACATTCGTGTGTAATTTAAATCTCTTGCAATTAAAAGAGCAGATAAAAAAAAGTTAAACAATTTTTTTTGTCATATTACTATCACTTTAAACAATTAATATCCTGACAAATTAATTACCTTCATTATTATATTTCTATTATACATTTATGTATTATTATGATTATTACACTAAAAAAAAATTTTTTTATTTGAATCAAATAACCGATCACTTGTTTATTATCAGATAAATATTTACTTGAATCAAATAATTTTTATTTAAATTAAATAAACTGTAATTGAGTCAATAATTTCTGTATTTGAATCAAATACGATTTAATTGACTCAAATAAAATTTATTTGATACAAGTAAATATTTATTTGATAATAGACAAGTAATGGGTTATTTGAATCAAATAAATTTTTTTTTTCAGTGTATTTTATTATAATTAACCAAACATAAAAAAGAAAGTTACAATAATAATTATTTTCTCTCTATTTTAGTATAATTAACCAAACATAAAAAAAATAAAATAACAATTTTTTTCTATTTTATTATAATTAACCAAACATAAAAAAAAAGAAAATAATAATTTTTTTCTATTTTATTATAATTAACCAAACATAAAAAAAAAGAAAATAATA
This sequence comes from Leptopilina clavipes, assembly GCA_001855655.1. Taxonomy (NCBI): domain Eukaryota; kingdom Metazoa; phylum Arthropoda; class Insecta; order Hymenoptera; family Figitidae; genus Leptopilina; species Leptopilina clavipes. The sequence goes on along the minus strand of JUFY01026034.1, from coordinate 1,814 downwards.
ATTTTTTTCTATTTTATTATAATTAACCAAACAAAAAGGAAAGTAACAATAATAATTATTTTCTTTCTATTTTATTATTATTAATCAAACTTAAAAAAAGGAAAAAATTATTATTAAATAAATAATTAAATAAAAATTCAATCCATTCTTCATTACGTTGAGAAAGAAATAAAAAAACGATAATTTTGCATTTTTTCTTCTTCGATTTCAATAAATAAGTCAAAAAAATTTTTGCCAAAAGTTTATAAAAGCCAATATCATCATACGAGCAAAAAAAAAAGAAAGAAACAATCAGAAAGAACATAAAAGCCATATGGCGTCATGAAAAAAAAATGGATTTAAGCGACATCGATTTTTCTCCAAAAGTTGGTCAACTTTAAAAAATTTTTAGGTCACTGAGCATTATATCAGGAATTTCATACAATATGAGTTCAACAATTTTGAATTATGATTTTCCAATCTTCTCGCCATATATACATGAATTGAATTTAGAAAACTTTTTATCATATTGAAAATTTTCATAAAAATTCCCAAAAAAAAAAAAATTTTTACCCTTAAAAAAATTTTCCAAACAAGAAAATTTAATTTTCCTTTGCCCTTAAATTATTTTTCCCAACAAGAAAAAAATATTTTATACGGAATAATGGAAAAACAAATTATTAATGAAAATCTCTTTTCTGTTTGATGACAAAAAAAAATGACTTTTGCCTGTCTTAAAAATTGAAAAACAAGAAAATTTAATTTTCCTTTGCCCTTAAATTATTTTTCCCAGCAAGAAAAAAATATTTTTATACGGAATAATGGAAAAATAAATTATTAATGAAAATCTCTTTCCTGTTTGATGACAAAAAAAAATGACTTTTGCCTGTCTTAAAAATTAAAAACATATCGAAGAATAATAAAAAATCTTTTTTATGAAATATGAAAAAGAAAAAATTTTATTTACTGATTTTTTCGTTTTTTTTTTGCAGGAAGCCAGTGGAAAGCGAAGTTGAATGGCCGCCATATACGAGAAATGATCCTCGGTATTTTATTTTAGATGCCGAAAAGAGCGACAAGGGAAAAGGTCCTCGCATGACCGCCTGTGCTTTCTGGAACGAATTTCTTCCTCGGCTAAAAGGAGTGCCTGGTACGTGGCAACCCGACATCCTTTTCACTGTTTTTTTTCTCACCATTTTTTACGGGTTTTCCTTTTACATTTTTTCCCACCATTTCAATTCAGTATGTATATGTGACGCTCCACGAGAAAAGGGACCTTATGACTCAAGGGTACACTCCGAGTTTCTATTATTAATCAATAAATTAATATTTATAATTATAATTATTAATTATATTATTAATTATTAATTATAAATAATTTAGATTAATATATAGATAATATAGATTAATATAGACACTTTTTGACTTTTTAATGTGAGAAAAACTACTCAAAATCTATTGATTGGTAATAGAAACACGCGGTTTACCCTTGAGTCATAAGGTCCCTTTTCTCGTGGGCTAAATATTATTTAGCCCCCAAATTTTCAACACGAGTAACATAATATTAATTATTATTCATTTTATTAATTTCCCATTCATTATAAAATTTCATAAAATAAATAATTATTCAAAATTGGGAAAAATTTATAATTCTCTAGAAAATTGATACAAAAAACAATAAAAATACTTATTTTTAAATTGATTGAAATATTTTATTCCAACTTTTTAATTCTTTTCTACAAATTTGAAAAAAATTTATTCGATTCAAATAATTGATTTCTCTTTTTTTTTAATAAGTATAGATATAATAAAATAAAGAATTAATAAATAAAAAA
>JUFY01026033.1:177941-300418 GCA_001855655.1 Leptopilina clavipes | reverse complement strand
TTTTGAGTTTTAATTTTTTCCACTTTTTGACGAGCCGACTACCTTGAAAATATTCTGCCGAGCGTAGCGGCACATACTGCATCCAGGCCCTCAATTATCTTTAAAGCATTTTTACGTATTGTTTCATTTTTTCTCCCCATTTTGTAAAAACCAATACTCGTTCTAGAATTTGAAAGTAAACATCCGTCTTTATGCATTGAATGCGTGTCGAGAAACGCTTCATTGTTGATTAGAGAAAAGGCACTCTGAGGTCGACCGCACCCACAATTTTTACCTCTCAAACACAGGACGTACTCGTTAACGCATTATTACCATCTTGCGTAATAAAACAATTTTTTTTTTTTATAAAACTCGTATCGAACAGAAACCTTGAAAACGAGACGTACACGAGAGGAATAAGTTCATCGAAAATAATAACGAGTTTGTCATTGTAAATGACGTAAGTGATCAATCGGTATATATCATCCTCATGACCTCAGAGATCATTATCATACTGATGGAAAAAAAATCTACGAATAACAATAATGATCATGATGATAATAATTAGTTTTGTACTCACCAGCCGGATGTATCTGCCAATCATATCTGCGAGTTGTGGTGCACGATTGGTGTGAAGAGGGAGTCGCACTCCGGAAGAAACTTGCAACATACAAATTCCAGTCCTTGCTGTGCCGACAGAGACGATGTCCTCCAATGGCAATGTTTCCAGAATTGTCAAATTGCCGTTCGAGTTTCTTTTTATCAATCGCAAACCATGATGCGAAACTGCTACATGCTGAACTTCTGGATGCTGCGGTCCAATCTATATTGTAAAATCGATAAAATTATCAACATGGCAAAATTGCAAGAGATTTCCCCAAATAAAAAGAATTTATAAAAAATAATTTATATAAAATAAAATTTGTAGAAAATTCTTTTTATATTAGGGAAATTTGGTTCATTGAATAGATTCTAAAGTGGAGAAAATGGATCGTTTCAGTTTACCGATACGGGGAAAATTCTGGCGAAGTAAAGGGGCCATTGCTTGGCCAAGTCGACAATATTCTTCTTGATCGTAATCTTGTGTTGAGTACTCTGAAGATTATCGAGAGTGACTCCGTAATTGTCCAACAACTTGAGCATATTTTGTCTGTCCTCTTTCGAAATTCGAATATTCGAAGTTGCCAAAACATCGTAGGCAACTTGACAAAATACCAAATGCAAAGCGAGTGGTGTCGTCAAACTCTCGTTGGGCGCAAAAACTTCTTTCTTGACTCTAAGCGTCCACGTGACTCTATTATAAGTGAAATGCGCCTGCGATGCCTGTGGATATAATTTCGTGTCCAAAATCTCTTGAACCTTCTCAATTTCCGGTTTATCGGCTGGGGGTAGAACGGGTTTCAAAAATTCAGGCCATTCTTCAATTTCGATTCGTTCCATTTTATCAGTTCGATGTGTTGAGGCAATACTCGATCGTCTATCAATATCGTTATCCAATTTCTTGAAACTCTGTCGAGTGACTGTAAATGATTCACGTGTATTTGGCACCACACCAAAATCACGTGGCGATGGCATTCCAAAACTATCCCTCGATTTTGGTGACACGTCCCTTGTCATTCCAAATGGATCACGTTTAGCGTTGTTATTCTCAAAAATTTCTCTCGCATATTTCGCTTCCGAGAATATGTCCGAATTCATGTCCCTACGCGAATCAAAATCAGAATTTCGATCACGCGTTGAACTTGCCAAATCAGTGCTGTCCTTGCCAAAATAGTCCTTTGATTTTGAATCCTGCATTCTTGAATCATTTCGGTATTCATGATTCTCACGTAAATGTTGTTGAGTGGCGAAAATGTCACGACTCTGACTGAACATGTCGCGTTGATTCTTTGAAAAATGATCGAATGTATCGGAATCGGGCGAACTGCGGAACATGTCCCGATTCTTTGGCTCCACGGGTGCGGGCGGCGATTTCGGTTGAGGTACTCCCGATTGACTAAATTTAGAAAAAAGAAAATCAATTTATATTTGTCGGTGAAATAAAAGGAAGTTTATTTCAATTGTGAAAAATGAAAATAAAAATTTTTTATACACAAAATCAGGCTGGAGAAATAAAATAAAAAGTGAATCTTTAAACGCAGGTGAATTTGAAGTTTTTTTTTTACTTCAACTTCAATTTTCAGGGGTTTCTCTTCGTAAAATCTTTTTATGTGGATAATAGTAAGCAAGTAGATGTAATTTAAAACATACCTGTTGCTGTAGACACTTCCGCCCCTTGGACTGGGAGGTTCGGGGGGAGTAATTGGTGGAGGTGGAGGAATCGGTCTCTCCATCCTTTCAATTTGAGTTTTTACAACTTGCGCCTGTGTCATCATGTCCGTTGTTCCCTTCGAAGTTACACTCTGCGTGTCATCAGCAGTAGAGGCATAATCGTCCCATCGACCCCCTAAAACCATAAAAATCAAACCTTCGAAAATATCCTCGCAAAAATTTTTATTTTCTTCCGAAGTGCCGTATTCCTTCGAAAATTAAAAAAATATTCCCGAAATTACATAAAAATAAAATGTTTCATAGAATGCATTTTTTACAAGAAGTGTACAAATAATAATAAATAAAATGTTTAAAAAAAATGTTACTACAAAAATTTAATTAAGTCTTAAAAATTATTCTTGCAGAAATATTACAGTAAAAAAAATAATTAAAATCTAAAAGTAGTATCTATGAAATGTTATTCTTGTGTTGTAAGAAATGAATTTGCATAAAAAAGAAAATAGTTACCAAGTTGTTGCTCAAGAAGAAGCTTCCTGTTGTCTTCTAGCCTCTTAACCTTGCCATCTTCTCTCGGAAGAGCCGGCTTTTCCGTTGTTTTTGTCGATCTCACACTGTGATTAGCAGTTACCATCTCGAGTCTCTGTCTCATTTCTGAACTTAATTTTAATTTCCCTATGCTACCGGGCGAAGGTCTTTGTGCTCCGACCTCGAATCCAGATCTGAGTATAAAGAAATTTATTTCATATTTAAAAAAAATTCATTTTTTATTAAAATTTTTAATTTTAAATTCTTATTAATATAATTTTTAATTCTGTTAATATAATTTTCATAATTCAGTTATTATATTTAACGATCGATTTAATGAATATTACTTACTTTGATTTTTTCTTTTTCTTGTCTGTTTCTTCTTTATAGCCGTTTTCGTGTCTTTTAATAACAGCAGTTGACGAATGAACGACAATTGTTCTCTCTTCATTACTAGAAATATTTTCAATCTCAAATTCCTCCCATTCAACACCTCCCTCGGTCATTGGTTCACCGTCTTGATATTCTTGATAGTGAGGAGTGATTTTTCTATGTTGTTGCTGTTGACGCATTTTAAATTCAATAAAACTGTCTTGATTCTGACCATCATTTGAGTCACTCAATGGAGGCCATCTAGAATAATAATTACAAAAAATTCCCATAAATTAGAGAGACAGAAAATCCATTTTCCATACAGAAAAATTAATCATTTATCTCAAACTTAGACAGTTAAACAATTATGTTGTTTTATTTGTATTTATTTATTTCGAGAAAAATTTAATAATAGAAAATTGAAATATTTTGAAATTACTGAATAAAATGAAATATTTGGAAATTTTCTAGAGAAAAATAAATAGTTTACCGCCATTTTCCAATGCGAACTGTTTTTGCTCGTCCATAGGGATCCAAGAATGGCCTTGATTCCGATGGATCGTGTGATTCCAGAGGTGGTGGCATTGGTGGTGGAGGAGGAACACCTTTATTGAAAACAAGACCATTATCCACACTACTCTTTCTGTTTTTCAATTCACTCAGAACGTTTGTAAAATTATTTTGAACGTTTCCTTTATGCGATCCACTTCTCTTTAAATCGGGTGTCGAATTCATTGCTTTTCTATCAACACTAATTTTTCTTGGTCCATATTCAACACTTGTTTTTCTCATATCAGAATTTTTCTTCGGTGGACTTTGAGACCGATGAACTTGTGCTTTTACCATCACAGTTTCTTGCCGTTGATTTATTGGCGTTGAATGCGAAGGCATTGTGCGTTTTTCCGGTGACCAAAGATCTGACTCATTTGTTTCCTGCAAAAAAACATAATAAAGCATTTTTATTTCCATACTAAATATTTCAAAGTAAAAGGATTATTTTTTACTACTTTACTTATAATTAAAAAATTAAAATTTAGATACAAATAATTAAAAGATATTTACCGTTTGTGACGCATTTTGTGGACTTTGAACCAAAAGCTGGTGCAAAGCCTGATTCTGCGCCAAGATTTGCTGTTGAATTTGAATATTCTGTGCCATTGCTCGTTGCAGAAAGGCTCTCTGCAGATTTTGTTGATACGCCATCATGTCACTGTTCTGATTAGGTGGCGAATTCGAGAACTGATGCAAATTGAGTCCTTGCATGTTGTAAATAGGAATTGGCATAAATCCCGACGACATATTCATATTATTCATATTTTGATTTTGTCCCGGCGAAACAGGTGCAGGTGGACTGAACATTGGCATCATCATTGCCGGTGGCATCATTCCATGTGCAAGTGCATTGAAATTAAAGGCGGCATTTTGATTCGCATTATCCATATTCCCATCGCCTTTTATCTTCTCCGCAAGTACTCTCGATGTCAATTGTGACTCGTTTCTTTCGTAAGAACAAATCATCGCTTTGACAAAATCATCAACTGTATTCATGTCACTTGGATTTTTCTTGGATTCAATTGCACATTCCTCGAATGTCCCCTTGATACTGGCAGCGAGACTTCTCGCGTCGGAAAGCTCGTCTAAATTCCCATCAAGAACTGGCATAAAAAGATCGTCCAGAAATTGATCGACGTCTGATGCTTGACTAGGAACACGAACACGACGAACGTGTGATGCAAGGGATGGAGCTTCGCTCGTGTCTGACATTGCCGAGGATTTTATTCCGTATTCACTTTTTTCTATATATGCTCTGCTTGATTGACTTCCTGGCAGCGCACGTTTTCCTGAAATTTATTGTTCAATTTATAGATTTTCTGCAATTTTAGAACCGATTTAAAACTAAGTGTAATCAAATATAATTTGAAAATTAATCAGTTTTTAAATTATTTTTAATACTTTAAATTTACCTGGATATTGCGACTTAATGAATCTGGTTTGTGATCGAATGTAACTGTTTTTGTCATCCTCGGATCTTCCCGTCTGACTGACTGATTGAATGTCGGGATATTCAAAATCAATGGTGAGATCCTCCTCCTCGAGAATATTTGGCTCGGAACTTCTAGTGATTCTACTGTACTTTCTCTCTTGCACAACTTCATTTCTTGTCATGTATTCCACGTTACTTACAGCCGGAGCTTCGCCTATTCTCTCCAAACTATGATAACGTTCATTCAATTTCGATGATGATAGTCCTAAGCCAGCTAGTTTACTTGGAGGTACAATAATCTCCGGCTGTAAAAGATTGTCCAAACTTCTACTTCGCTGCTTTTCCTTTTCAAAGTATCTGTCGTTCAATGCCGACTTTCTCGACAATCCCATTTCGGTCGTTTCTAAAATGCCCTCGTGCGACTGTTTTCTCATCTGTGAATTGTGCGATTGTTATATTATTTTTCAAACACGTAAGACGCGATTCATTTCTTTTACAGTGTTTCGCACCAAAAAAAAACTTTCTGTTATTTAGAAAAAAAATTTACTAAACAAACAAAGAAAATTTCATGAAAAATGAGTTAATTGTTCCTTTAATTAGACAAATAGTGTAAAAATAAGATAAAATAATAATAAAAAATATAAAAAAAATAATAGAAATAAAATAGACAAATAAAATACTAAATAAATAATAAATAATAGTAATTGAATAATTAATAAATGAATTGATGTATAGATTAATTGATTAATAATAAAAATAATAAAAATAATGTCAAATTCTGGTTTGAAATAATTAACAAAAATTATAAAAAATTCACAGAGATAAACTGTTTCCGGAGCCAGTGATCAGAAACATGGTTTTTCAAGTACTGCAAGGTCTGGCGTTTATGCACAAGCATGGTTTTTTTCATCGTGACATGAAACCGGAAAATCTCCTCTGCATGGGACCGGAATTAGTGAAAATTGCCGATTTTGGTCTCGCAAGGGAAATACGATCACGACCACCCTATACGGATTATGTTTCAACAAGATGGTGAGAATTTATTTGTTATTATTATTATTGATTATTATCTGATCCACATTTTGGTAGCATCACTTTATTAGAAAATAGATATACATGTATACACACATTGTTATGCAAATAGAGCGACCCAGATTCATCTTTTATGTCCACAGTTAAATACAAACTGGTGCCTTCGAAGTTCTCTTATAGTCACTCTCGAGGGCTTTGACATCAACTTAAATGAACTTATTTGCATATAGACGTGCATGTATATTGAATTTATAGTTTCACTTTCTCATTTCAACAATGTTAGGTGTATATAATATTATGACTCTTGTTATAAACAGCTATTCTTTAATAAATGTGTCTTTATAATATTCTTTTCATTCTGAGACATGTAAATTTAATTTTTATTTAATTAATTAATTTTTTATTTTTTGTTTGTTTTTTGTTTTGTTTCATTTTTTAACTGAAATTATCATTGAACTAATATTGATATAAAAATTAAAAATTACAATTTTGTCTGGCTAAAAATGTCTCTTACTACTGATGCAGGTAAAGATTGTTTCAGGCTGACTAAATAGTGTCTTTTACTACTGTTACACTGACAAAAAAATTTATTTGATTCAAATAATCGATCACTTGTCTATTATCAATTAAATATTTACTTGAACCAAATAATTTTTATTCAAATCAATTAAATTTCCATCGAATCAATAATTTCTGTATTTGAGTCAAATAAATTTTACTTGTGTTAATTAAATTTTAATTAACACAAGTAAAATTTATTTGATACTTGATGCGATAGTTGCAGGGGCGTCAGAAAAATTCAGTCTGACTAAAATTGACATTTACTACTTATATTAAAATTTCAATAATGACAAAAAGTTGTAGTCTGACTAAAATTTTCTTTTACTACTTATAGGAAATATTCCAATAATTTCTAAAGTTTCATGTCTGACCTAAAACTGATTCTTACTACTGAGACCCAAATTGCAGATTTAGTCTGACTAAAACTACCTTCTACTGCTTACGTTAAAATTAATTTAGAAAAATTTATTCCCTACGAAATTAATTTAATAGAAAAAAAATTTTTTTGAATTAATAATTAAAATATTATTCTCATCTGTGTAGGTATAGGGCACCGGAAGTTCTACTACATTCGACAACGTACAACAGTCCAATCGACATTTGGGCAGTTGGTTGTATAATGGCAGAGCTTTACACTTTTAGGCCATTGTTCCCTGGAAAAAGTGAGATTGACGAGATTTTCAAGATTTGTTCCGTAATTGGAACACCTGATAAAAATGATTGGCCCGAAGGTTATCAATTGGCGGCTGCAATGAATTTTAAGTTTCCAAATTTTAATCGAACTTCTCTTAGTGTACTGATTCCTAATGCTAGTGAACCTGCTGTGATTCTTATGGAAGATATGCTACAGTGGAACCCCGTTAAGAGGCCCACTGCACAGCAATCTCTTAGGTAAAGTATATCATTCTTTTTTTGCAAATTAAATTATTACCAAAAAAAAATTTCTTTTTAATTATTAGAAATGTCTTATAAATTTTACACAATTATATAATTATTACATTTCACATATTAATTATATTTAACATGTTTATATTTTTTATATTTACTTTTACCTCCGTTTACATATATATACAATATTTATTTCCATCATTTATTTCAATTTTCTTATATTTTTTATACTTTTATTTATAACATTTTGTTGAAAAACACCATTTTAGGTATCCATACTTTCAAATTCGTGGGCCAAGAGTAATTAGTAGTAAAAAAATAGGTGTAGGATCGCAAAGGGAACTTGTCATGAATAAAGTTAATTTACCGCCTACAATTCATAATTACAATTCCCAGGATGGAAGTAGCATAAATCATAGCAGGTAATTTTATTTCAAGAATAATCTATTTCATGTTTATAAAATTCTAAAAATTTATTTCAGCAAAGTTATACTTTTTCCCCTCATAAATTTGCTCAAAAAACGGGCCCGTAAAAATATACAGGGATTTAAATATTTATTTATTATTATTTTATTTTAGTAAATAAAGAATTGAATATTATTATTATTATTATTATTATTATTATTCTTATTATTATTATTTTTATTATTCTTATTATTATTATTCTTATGTATTGTTTTTCAATGATCGTGATTTTCACCCCTATTTTTATTTTTACTAGCTTCGTTTGTAATTTGTTACTTGTTTTTCAAAATGAAATAGTGCGAAATTTTTTTTTTTTTCTCTTTTTTGGAGGTTTTTCAAAATTTTTACCTTCCCAAAAATGTGTATAATAATGTTGCAGACGTAATTAAGACGTAATTATCTAGATAAGTACAGTTTTCTAAATTTTAACTTTTGAAATTTCTGTATTTCTTCCATAATTTGCATGCTTGAAAATCTTAAAGTTACTCTGGCACTTCTTTTTTTTCTGGTATGAAGCTTTCAATAAACTTTTTTTCATTTAAAATTCTAATACCGTAGATGAATTTTTAGCCATTCCTTTCAGTAGTTGACAAAAATATAATTATATATGAATTTCGTATTAGTGGAAAGTTTCTATTTTTCACTTTTGATCTGTTTTCATTTCATTATATTTTGGAAATTTCACAATCTCTCAGTAATAATCTCATATATAGTATAATAATTCTCATGATGCTAAATAATGAATTTTTCCAAATGGTGATAAAAATAAAAAATTCAATCATCATTTTTCAGAGTACAAGAGAAGTCCCAACCAGTTTTACCTCTTTTGAATCACAATATTCGTAAACGTGAGAGCATTCCAAAATGGGACGACGATGATGACGATTTTGGCGATCTTCTCGGGTGCGTTACACCACAACTTTAATTCCTTTAAAATAAAATACAAAAAAAAATAAAATAACATAGAAATAGAAATAGAAATTGTAAAAAATATTGATAACTTCTACCAATCATCAGTTTAAGCTCGAAATTACGATGCTCAGTATTCGTTGTTGTTCTCACGCATCAGGAGCAAGATCATCCCGGACAATTCCAACACGAAACTTGTACCCGATCGTGTCTACAAGGAAAATCGTGCCAATTGGAGCAGCAATTACTCCATCGAGAATCCGAAGCAAACCAATGCCAACTGGTCTCTACCTGCATGGGATGAACCACAACAGCAGTCGAACAATTGGAATCATCATCAGCAGCAGAATCAGAATCAGCAGCAGGGTCATCAGGGGAATATGAAAAGTGCGAGGAAAGTCTCAGCGAAGCAACACTACCTCAGCGTCGCTCGGTACGTCGCTGGCCAGAGCACGAATTTGCCTTCCAGGTACCGACCCTTTCCCACTCTTCTCAAGCGAATTCTCATCGGCCACCTGACACTCGTCATTGGTTACATCATAATTCGCTGCTTTCTTACCAAAGAAGAATTTCACCAGCAAATTGACAATATTCTCATTTTCTCCCATCTGAAGAAACAAATAATGAAAAATTCTTCTTTCTCCTTTATCTTCGATATTCCAATTTTCCAACAAAAACTAATTTCCCTTAATCAACATTTTGCCAACATTGATTGTATTTTTCAGGATATTCTCATTCTTTTCCGATCAAATATCTCACTTGACGATTTATTCCACATTTGGCAAAATTTCTCCAATTTTGCCCAAATTTGTTGCAATTATGTCGCAACACTTCTTTTTGAAATTTTAACAATCTTTTTGGATATTTTCACCTTTTTGCTCCTAATAATCTTTCAGATTGTTCGCATCACTTTTGGTGTGATTTTACAGTACCTGGTTCTACTAATTGGAATCTTATACCAAATTCTGATGAACGGTAATCTAAGGTATGAAATGACAAAAATATTACTCAACTATCCTTGTCAATCATCACTGATAATCGAACAATGGGGAATGGAAAAAATTTGTACTGAATACTTTCGACTTGGAAAAAATTCTTGGACGGAAACAATTAATGATTATTTTTCAAATATCATTCAATGGGGTGAAATAATCATTCAAGAGATATTTAAATGGTCACCATTGCTTTTTGAACTTGTTTTTTCGATTCTCTGGAGGGGGGAGAAATTGACTTTTCTCAAAATAGCCTCATCAGTGCTGTTTTGTACAATTTTTAAATGGTTCTTCCATTTTTGAGATATTTATTGTAATATGTATTATCAAAATGAAAAGAAAAAGAAAAAAATTCGAATAAAAGGAGGAGAATATAATTTTGTCGAGGAAATTGTTGTTTTTTTTATTTACACGTGTTAATTGTATTTTTATTGGAATTTTTACAGGAATGGTGAGAGCGAATCGAATCGTTCGAGAATTGTGATGAATGGCGGTTTGACGCATTCGCCGACATTGGAGAAAATTGAGGATTTCACGGAATCATATTGGACGCCGAGGGAAAATTTGGAAAATCAAACGAGGCAACATTATATTGCGAGAAATCGTTATATTGCTGAACAAACGACAAAGTTGCCCTACGCTAGTGTCTACGGTACTCAAAATATGAGTGAGTTTGTTCGTGTGGCTTGGCTTCGATTTTCACGCATAATTGCGCACGCATATATTTTTCCATTCTTACAAAACAAGAGCAAAATAATTATTTAGCTCGATTTTGATTTATTAATTGCGATAAAATTAAATCACTTTTTAATTTAAATAAGTATTTGAATTTTTTTTCTTTTGAATATTTTTAATTTCTTGAAATTGATTTTAATTTCCCTGTTGAGAGAAAAGTCTAGTTGAAAAGTTTCAGTCTGATTAAAATTATCTTTCACTACTGAATGACTGATTAAAAATTACAACTAAATGTTAATAGTAATATTATATTATTATAAGGAATTAATATTTTGTCTGACTTAAAATGTCTTTCACTACTGAATGTAAAATTTACAATCAGTTTAAAAAGTTTTGGTCTGACTATATAGTGTCGTTTACTACTTACAGACACAAAATTGTCTTTTACTGCTTATTTGTTTGCAGAAGATTAAAAATAGTTCAGTCTGACTAAAACATTTTTATACTACTTAAGAGATTTTTTGAAATTATTTCCTTATTTCTAGTCTGACCAAAATTACTTTTACTACTTATTTTAAAATTGAAAACAGTTTTAAAAAAACCAGTCTACTTATTCTAAGGTTGCAGAAGGTTAAAAATACTTCAGTCTGACTAAAACTTTCTTATACTACTTAAGAGATATAATTGAAATTATTCCCTTATTCTAGTCTGACCAAAATTATTTTTACTACTTATTTTAAAATTGAAAACAGTTTTAAAAAACCAGTCTGACTAAAATTGTCTTTTACTACTTATATTAAGGTTTCTGAAGGTTAAAAATACTTCAGTCTGACTAAAACTTTCTTATACTACTTAAGAGGTATTTGAAATTATTTACTTACTTCTAGTCTGACTGAAATTGTTTTTTACTACTTATTTTAAAGTTTAAAACAATTTCAAAAAAAACCAGTCTGACTGAAATTGTCTTTTACTACTTATGCTAACGTTGCAGAAGGTTAAAAATACTTCAGTCTATTAATAAATATAAATAGGTAACTGAATAAATCTCTATAAATAAATGTAAGTAAAGAAAATCATTATATTAACTTATATTTCTCAAGTTTTCGTTAATAAATATTTTTAAAAAAATTAAAAAATTTTATTTTGACGCAATTTGTCGTAAATTCTCAATTTTTCAAATATTTTTTACTGCTCATAAAAAATAAATAAAATTATGTTTGTTGATTTTGTATTATTGAGACATTTACTGCTTTTAACAAGATTGTTTGACCTACATATTGACCATATCTACTTGTATTCTCTTTAAATAATATATTATTTGATTATTACTATTTGGTAGATCACTTCTGCACGCTTTAATTTCAGAAAAAAAAACAATTCCTCCATTTTTATTTATTTATAAAAAAACGATTTACATTTTTACTTACTTTTGGCTGACTAATTTCGAACTTAACTACTGAAATTGAGAAAACTAAATTATTTATCAATTCCTATTTATTCATGAGTTGGCTTATTAATAATATCTTTTTGGGCTTGTATTATTATTTTTACTGACTCTTTTTATTATTTTATTATTTTATTTCTATATATTTCATTTTCTTTTTTGTCTTATTTCTGTAATTTATTTTTTATTTTCTACTTTTAGTCAATATAATTTTTTGTGAACTATTAAAATCTAACTAGACATATATTCAACTATATGATTATTGCAACTAATTATTTATCTAATGTCAGGCTTAATAAGGTATTATTAACTTTCACTATTGATTGTCTCTAATAGCTAGTCTGTTTATCCAATTATTTATTATCTAAGCCTTAGTAACATTGAAATACTCTTTCTATTTGCAGCATAAATTTAACAATGTTTTAGGATAATTAACTCTCTGATCAATGTGATCAATATTCCATTTTTAACTATTTTTCGAGTTTTTTCTATTCGATTGTAGAATTTTCAATTACTATTATTATTATTCTTTTGGTTAATTTAATTATACAATGTTTACAGACATTTCTGACTCTGTAAGATTGGATATAGGTACTGCATAATAATTGTATTGTAAATATCAACTGTTTTTTTCTTGTAATATGGGTTTGCTCTTTTTGAGTTTGATATATCTTATAGAAATTTGTTGCACTCGTTATTTGTTTGTTTGGAATTTTTTATTGTTGCTATATTTCTATTTTGCACCCGATAAAATAACAACTTAAAATTACTAATTTATTTAGTAATAATTACTAATTACTAATTATTCTCTAAGGAATAAATATAACAATTGTACTTTTTTTTTATACAAAATATCCATTTTTTGGTCTGAAAAATGTTTTCTAATCAAGAAACAAAATATTTCTAATTTGAAAAAAATTTTTATTCAAAGAATTGTTTCAGGGAAAATTTTCTACTGTGTAAAAAATAAAAATATTTATAACCAATTTATTTTTTCTTCTCTATTTGAATTTTTAAGAGTGGCTATAAACATTTTGAGTGTGTTACTTATTGATTGAATTTATTTATTTTTATATCATTTTATATTTTGATTGTATTTATTATTTATTTATTTAATATTGTAAATTATTAATTAATTGTTACAATTTGTTTTCCATTTTTAGAGCCAGTGAGCAAAAGTACGTTACAGTCGAATTTATTCGGCGGTTTACTTAGTTCAAGACCAAGTGGAGGTCTACATGGACGAACTGATTGGGCAGCCAAGTATCTCAAATGATACACTATAGAAAAATTTTTACAAAAAATCAGTGCATCGATAAAGGACTTGTGTCCAACTGTGATAAAGGTGTGATAAGACACTGACTTTGTTTTTTTGTTTTTTTGTTTTTTTTTACATATAATAAGAACCTGAATATTCAAGTAATCAAGTCGTCCAACGTGAGTCAAATGGCTGATATAAATTCACCAAAGTGCTTCGAAAATTTAGAAAAGGAAAAAAAAGGTCTCTGAACCTCGGAATAAAAAAACTTTGTAGAAATTGCATAATATTAAAACAGTATTTGTAGGCAATAATCAACTCTAGAGGAACTAAAGTGTCAAAGATGGAAAAAAACAAAGTGGTTCTTTAAAAAAAAATATTCAATTTTTCAAGAACAACTTTTGTATCTATTCTAATACTCGACTTGTCCAAAATATTAAGAATTTCGTTAAATATATCCTAATTTTTAATTACCACCTTAGTAAATTTTACTTTGTTAAATTAATTAACTAATTTACTATACGATTGTATTATTCGTTTCTATAATATTAATTATAAAAAAAATGTCATCATCGCCTTATTTCTTTTTTATTAATAATTAATAATTACTAATTAATAATAGTACAATTTATTATTGATTATTAATTAATAATTAGTAATAGTACAATTAATTATTGATTATTAATTAATAATTAATAACAGTACAATTAATTGTTGATTATTAATTAATAATTAATAATAGTAAAATTAATTGTTGATTATTAATTAATAATTAATAATAGTAAAATTAATTGTTGATTATTAATTAATAATTAATAATAGTACAATTATTTATTAATTAATATTATAATTTATAATTTCGCTACAATCAAAATAAATAGTTTAATATAAGTCAATTTGGACCAGTCTTGATAATAAGTTTTTTAGAAAAAGAAAGAATAAAAAATATTGAATTCGATTGAAAAGAAATATTTGACTTATTGAAAATTTTCACGTCTAGTTGAACTTGAAATGAAAAATATATATTTATTAGAGGAAATTTCTCCTGAGACGATTCCATATTGTTCGTTTTATATGTATAATAATTTAATTAATAGAATAATTATTATTCAATATTATAAAATTTTCAACAATGATTATTGATTAATTAATTATTATTATCCTTTTTGGGAAAAATTTCCTCCTCGATAGATACGTTCACAATAGGGTACAAAAATAGCCATTTAAGTAAGAATTAAAAAAAAAATTATATATATAGATATATATACATATGTATTTATTATAATATTTGTACATATTGATAATGCGATACGAGAGAGATCGTTGTAATTACGAAAATTAATTTATTATACAAATAGAGAAATCCGATAAACTTTCTTACAATATTTCGGATCTCTCTTTTTTCTTTGGAAAAAAAAATCGTATCGCACTCGTCTATTAATAATAATATATAATATAATGGGTATACGATGAAAAATATATAATGTACAGCAACAAAAAATTTTTCCATCGTTTTATCCCTTCTTTTTTTCATCTAAGCACAACCTCGAGAAAGCATATCCTTCGTCTATACATTCGAAGTCGAGTCGTCAATTTATTAATGTATATAATTATACTTATAGGTATATATATTATTTAATTATTATTTGTCCTTAAATTGGGTTTCAATAGCTCGATTATTTTTTTAATTAACTACCCCCTCTTTCTCTCTCCTCAATATTCTATTATCTCCCCTTTTCTATATGATGATATTTTTATATTTTTATTTTCATCATTATTATTATTATTATTATTATTATTAGTAGTAGTAGTAGTAGTAGTATCATTATTATTATTATAAAAAATTTTATCACATGAAGAGAAAAAAAAATTAGTGTAAAAAATAAACATGATTTACTAACAATAAATACAACTTTATTTCTAATTGTACAAGATTTTCAAATTTTATAGCCGTGTTAGATTTTTTTTTTTTATTTAAAATTAATATTATGATTATTTACTGAAAAATAAAATCTTATTTATGTCAAAAAATGAAGTAGATGTTCAAGCTTACATTTTTCGTACCTGCTTTGCTTATATCTCAGTCTTTTTTTTCATATAATTTTCCGAGTTTAGGATTTCTACTTTTTTTTTCTTTTTTTTTTTTAATGAACTATAGGTACAGATTTGAAGAGTCAGAAGTAAAAATATTTTTGTTTCGGTGACATAACATTTGATTGTTACCTTAGCATTTTCAATTGGAAAAGTTTTATTAAAATTTTAAATTATTAAAATTTTTATTGCGACTGATTGACAGCAATTTTTTATAAAAAATTTTGTTTACATATGAAAAAATTGTTTTTTTATGAAATTGAATTTTTTTGAATTAATAAATTAAAATGTTAGTTTGATTTCTCGATTAAACATAATTTTTTTTCTCATATCAGAGATATTTTTATTCCGAGGCTTATATTTGTTTTTGAATAAGAAAATAATTCTCTTTTTTGCTAAAATACCAAAAAATGATTTGCTACCAATGGGGAATATTTTTTGATAGGTGAAAGGGCAACAAATAGAATTAAATAATGTTTTTTTTCACTTTTGTAAAGTGAGACTTAGAAAAATTAGCGTAGATGATGATAAAGAGGAGACATATTCGAAACAGAAAATTTATTCTACTTTTTCTCAAACTAGTTTTCATGGATTATAATTTATCAGACTTTTCGCGATTTCTCATTCTGATTGCAATACTTATCATTTATATTTAGTTATGTAATGTGTGAAAATTTTTCCTTTTATTTAAAAAAACAAAAAAAAACGTATTTTTAAAATTACAAATTTAAAAAAATTTTCAATTCTTGTATCAAGAGATTTTATAGTGAAAACGTTTAGAAAGAGAAAGTTTGTTTATAGAAGTAGGAAGATGAAAATTTTTTTATCGGAAAAATGTGCTCTTTTTGGTTTTCCTAGAAGCCGCTTTCATATATATATATATATATATAATCTTATATATGCGCTGATATAAAATTTGATTATGTTTTTTCTACATTTAAGAGATATGTTTTCTTTCTAACACGCAAAATAATAATTTTAACACTTTTTAATACCTATACATGGAAAATATTTCTTAAAAATTAAAATTTAAAAATAAACTTTTAAGTCTATTTCAACAATTTCAAATTATTAATAAGCAAAGTCAATCAACTTTCTTATTTGTTCAAATTTGTTCTAGTCAAAAATTAATTAATAATATAAACAATATAAATATATAATATTTACAAATATTTTACTGGTATTTTTTTATTGCTTAATTATTACTCAACATTAATAATTAATTGTTGATGTAAACTTGAAGAGATTTATTTTTAAATTTACAAACATTTTTAAAACTATATAAAATAATTTTATACAAAGTATTTTTATACAAAGTAATTTTATACAAACGGAAAAATATACTTCTCAATTTATATACCTACTATTCATGATTTATCTATATCAATTATAACAGTTTATTAATTATTAATTTAATTTTCTCATACACAACATAAAAACACACGCACACGAATGAAGACAGCAACAATTATTTTCAAATCCAACATTCAACAGGAATTGAAATATTATTAAGACTAGTGACTGATATTTTTATATTTCCAATTATTACTTTTTCACTTCTATAACAGCATTTAGGCTTGAAATTAATTTCTATGAGTATTTTATAGGCGATAAAATTAATTCAAAAAAAAAAAATTGAAATTTTTTTTACTTATTCTCTTTTTCTAAATTTTAAAAATATTAATTAAAACTTCTCTGAACTATCTTCACTTTCGTTATAAGTTTGTGAGCAAGTGTTTTACATTTATATGAGTAGAGGAAAACAATCAGTAATTGACTTGAATGATGGCGAAATTTTTTGGAATATTACATGAAAACTAAATCAATTCCAATTAGGCGAAATACGGGAAAACAATAAGTTAATAATTAAAAATTACTATTTATAATAACGAAGTTTTAACCAAATTAATAAAATATGTTACTAAACAATAAAATATTTGCCAAATTTACTAAATCGATATATTTTAATTATTTATAATAATTTAATAAATTAATAAATTTCTATTATTCCATAATTTAATAAATTAATAAATTTTAATTATTCCATAATTTAATAAATTAATAAATTTCTATTATTCCATAACTTAATAAATTAATAAATTTTAATTATTCCATAATTTAATAAATTAATAAATTTCTATTATTCCATAATTTAATAAATTAATAAATTTTAATTATTCAATAATTTAATAATTAATATAGAAAATGATTGGTAGAAAAGAAATGATTACTGTATATGAAATGGAAAATCTCGCATTTACATAAATAATTTATAAATTAATGAAGAATGGTATTACTAATGGTAGCAGTGGCGTTTTCAACAATTTTTGGCAACGCTGTTGTTGTTAGATTTGTGAGACTGTTATTTAAAATATTGGTACCATTCAGAACCATTGATGTTGTCAAGAGAGTTGTTAAAGTAGCAGCAGTACTTTTTACCTTTGGAAGCCTCGTGATTCTTTCCACACTCGGGAAGGTCGATGAAATGGCATTTGTGAAAATATTCATTGTCACGTTGCCAGCGGCGGCAATAATTGGCCTTCTTGGTTTGGGACAAATTTTTTTCGCCGACACCGATGGACCCAAACATGCGTCCAACATGTAAGCCAGGAGTGATCCAACCGTCAGTCCAGTTGTGTAAGAGAGAGTCATAATATTTCCTGTTGTTGAGAAAATGGAGAAAATAATTTTATTACTTATTTTAATTAATTACCTTAATATTATTTAAATTAATTAATTTATTTTTTTTTATTAATTACTTCAATATTAATTTACTCACTGTAAACTTAAAAGTATCAAATTGGTCCAAAATTGATTCTTTTGGTATCAGTTTGATACTTCTAAGTTTAGTGTGTTTTTCTTTAATTTATTTTTAATTTTTAATTTAATTTTTTTTTATTTTTTAATTTATTTTTTACCTAAATATTAATTACTCTGATTGAAAATGCAATCAATAATGCAATTTTTCAAGTATAAAAAAATCTTTTTTTAAATTATAATTGCCTGTTAGTTCGCGATGCTCTTCGGGAACTTTGCTAGGAGCTTGAATCATGGGAACACTGCCGACGATGCCATTTGTAAGACCAAGTAATAGGGAAAATAACAGAGGATATCCTTCTCCTGATAATATTGGTGACCTTCGAGGAATCGCACATAATAGAAAAAGGGGAATTAAAATTGCCCTTGCGACTGAAAAATATAACAATTGAGTGCGTGTCCATTCATAGGAAATCGATGCCAACATCTGAAAAACAAATTTCGTTTTTTCTTTTGGTTTTTATTTATTTAAATTCAAAAAATGTATAATATAAAATTGTAAATTTTTGTGAATCATTCAAGTTTAGGTATAAAATTATTTTCCACTATAGCATTGACTCTATTTGATATTATTTTTCTTGAAAATATTATTTTCTTACGAGAAATATTTTCCATAAAAATTAATTCTTACCTTTCCTAAAAGATCCGCAGCGTTAAATGCAGCCATCAAAATTACTGGCATCCAAGATTCAAATTTACAGGATATTATCTCAGACACTATTCCTGGATATAGACACAATGTCACGAAATATGCAACTCCAATGCTGGCCATATAGGGAAATATTAATTTAGCAACTTCCAATCTTGCGAGCATGCCTCCTGTGTAAGTATTGTCATGGGAATTATTAAAATTATTCATTATTATTATTATTATCATTATTATCATTATTATCATTATTACTATTAATATTATGACTATTATTTTGACAAAATTTACTTTTTCAAGAAAAAAAATAATTCGACAATTGATTAATTATTTATTAAAAGATTATTTCTTCATAACTTACTTTTGATACCGGACCATGGTTTACTACTTTGACTACTGCTGTATGTTCCTCGCATAACGACAACGTCTTCAACTTTATAAGTTGGTCCAGCGCTTCCTGGAGGATTTCCAGATGGACCACTTGGCTCGTAAACTGGATTACTAAACGAAAACGCTGAATATTGTCCTGCGGTTGAAACAAAAATAAAACAAAGAAAAGAAAAACATTATTTAGGAGAAATTTTATCCAGATCAAATAAGTGAATAGTATGCAGAATTGTAAAATTCCGAGGTGAATAAAAAATAGTTTTACTCGCCATTTGCTAAATCACCACTTCCGCTTGCTGAATCATTACCCTGGGGGCTGGTTTGTAATTTCAGAACTCCATATTGTCCCCTTATTGGGTCTCCAACTTGATCCAAAGGATCCATCTAAATTTATAAATATGGAAAAATTATTCTCTTCTAAATTTTTTATATTTTTCTTTTTCTTTTTACTAAATGTTTACTGACTAAATATGGATAATTAGAAAATAATTTTAAAAAATGATAATAAGAAGAAATAAATAAAAAAATAATAAAAAGAAATAAAAAAAATAATAAAAAGAAATAAAAAAAAATTATTATTATGATTTTAATAATAATTAAAACAATATAAAAATATTCAAAAAATTGTACCAATCCAACGTCTTCAGTTGGTTCCAAAGTAATTCGATTTCGTTCCTGGCAGAGTGTAATGTAAAATTGGACGAATTCAGTTTTTCGCACAAGTTGATGGAGAACGAAACACATAACAATGGTCAAAATTGAAAGAACGAAGAACATTGATGTATTCCCACGTTCATCATCCACCATTGATTTCGTTAATATTCGATTAACAGAAATCCAAAAACCAGCGGCGCCTTAAAACAAAAAAAGGGCAAAAAATAGAATTTGAAACAAATTTTTTTTTAAATTAAATTTATTTTAATTAATATTAGTTTTCTTACTTTCTCCTGCCATAACAGCCTGGGTATAACGACTAGGAAGCATCGAGGTGTATCCATAAAAACTCGATTGTTGAACTACGTTAATAAAATTAAATAGTAAATTTGCAATTTTTCGAAATTTTCGCAGAAATTGAAAAATTCTTCTCACCTGTACATCCAAGTGAAACAACAGCAACGGCTATTAAATTAATAGTATAAGAAGTTGCAACTCCAAAAAGTTCCCACCATATTTCACAAATAACGACAAAATTCAATGTCACAAAGGACACTAAATATCCTGCAATTTTCCAAAGAAAGATTAATTAATTAATTAATTAATTAAATTGAAAAGATATTCTATTGAAAAAATTTTCATTAAAAGTATAAGAAGATTTAATCTCACCGAATGTTATCCTCGTATTTAGGGACAAGGTCTCAACGAGAATATTATTTGCAAAAACTGCAAAGAATGCCATTGTAATGTAGACCACAGACATGTCAAATATTACCGTTGTTCCAGGATACCTCGCTTGAAAATAATCCACAGCGATGACAAAACTTAAAAAAATTAATAATCGATTATAAAAGAAAAATTTATTTTTAATTCACAAAAAGTTCAAGACTTATCAATTACAATATATTTTTACTATACAAATTTATTAATTGACAAAAATTAAGAAAAAAAATTTTTTGTAAAGAAGAAAAATAACAATAATGGAAAAAATAAATAATGAATAAACTCACCTATTGTAGGGCATGAGAAAACCAACGCCGGCAAGTACAAGTGCAAAGTAAATAAAATTGCATTTATCAACTGGCGGCGAAAGATGACTAAATCCATCATTGAGTTTTAATTCATTTATCCCCCGGGCCTTTC
This sequence comes from Leptopilina clavipes, assembly GCA_001855655.1. Classification (NCBI taxonomy): domain Eukaryota; kingdom Metazoa; phylum Arthropoda; class Insecta; order Hymenoptera; family Figitidae; genus Leptopilina; species Leptopilina clavipes. The sequence goes on along the minus strand of JUFY01026033.1, from coordinate 279,325 downwards.
CTAATTGCACATATCCTCGACTTAAATTTTCATCCATTTTTCACACTAAATAATATCCAGGTGCTCTCGTGTATATTCACAATTTTTTTTTCGTAAATTAATTATATTTTAAAAATAAATTCACCACCGAATAACAATTACATTCATTTTGAATATGAAAACAAATTTTTCACGCCCTTTTATTGCTCGAACTTTTTTTTTTACTTTCCTCTCTTTTTTTTTTCTTTTTAATTATACTCACGAGATTCTCTGTTTTTACTCATCAGAGAGATACAATTTTTATTATCACTTTTAAATCACAAGAATTTATTTTTTCCGATCGAGCAAATTACAGGGGACCAGGAGTGTAATTTCCTACTAAACAGAACATGAAGCGCATGCTTTAAAAATATCACATTGATTTCTGCGTGCGCATTTATTTTTTAGAAAGAATTTATTATTAAAAAAAAATTAAAGATTTTGAAAAATTTCTTAATTATTTTAATATAGATATAGTTCACTTAATGTAAAATTATTAATTAAATTTTGCAAGTTTATTTATCATAAAAGTGGAAAATAAATAATATTGAGTTACGTAGTGACAATTTTTATTCGTTTTCTTCATTTTGAAAATGCATTTATTTTGCATTATAATAAATTATTAAATAAAAACTGTAAGTGTATAGAAAATTTATATAAACATTTTTAATTTTCCAATATGTTCAATTAGTTTTTTTAATTTTAATTTATTCAAATGAATTACAATTTTCCTCTTTCATAACAAGTAGGTTATGAAATTTCAATATTTAAATATACTTCTTCGTTTAAACAAAAACGAACAAATTTGCACTATTTTTTTGGTAGAACTGCAAAAAATTGGCGACACTATTACCATCCTTGCACTCGAGGGGAATTACTGTAAATGATAAATTTATTCTCGAAAATATTATTACAAAGATCCATAATATTACACAAGCAAATAATAAATAACTCAAATTACATCCTCCTGTAAATAATAATTATTCTCTCTTCTTCTTTTTAAATTTTTTATTCATTTTGATTTTCAATTTTCAAATATAAGTAAAATTTCGAGAATCAAACATGGCGTGAAGCGTACTTCCGTTTCCGACATTTCGCCATATCTTGTTAAAGATGGCGGCTTCTATAGATGGTGTTTTTAATGAAAATCTGCAAAATGCAATTCTTAAGAGCAAAATTCTTGTTGTGGGTGCCGGTGGAATTGGATGTGAAATTCTTAAAAATCTTGTAATGTCTGGATTCTTGGATATTGAAATTGTAAGTAGATTGTACGATATAAGAACGTACGCATGACGCTACTCTTAACATAACCTCAATTTTCCCGCAAAGTTCCGACGCTTGTTCGAAATTTCATGTATTTTTTATATAAAAACAAATATACAAACGATAAATATTTTATATTTTGAAAATGAAAATTTTGTTTTAAAAAATATTTACCACATGATAATCAAATGATGGTAAATACAGTCATACGTATTGACGTTATTGTTCATTTCAGATTGATTTAGACACTATTGATGTTAGTAATTTGAATAGACAGTTCCTATTTCAAAAGCAACACGTAGGGAAATCCAAAGCGGCCGTAGCAAAAGAAACTGCATTAACTTTCAATCCGGATGTCAAAATTGTCCATTATCATGATAATATTACATCGTAAGTACATATAACACATTGTTGTAATTTATTGTTATTTCTTTTAAATACCGAGTAATATAACTTGCTAATTTATTTTACAGTGGTGAATATGGATTATCATTCTTCAAAAAGTTTACAATGGTAATGAATGCTTTGGATAATAGAGCCGCCAGAAATCATGTAAATCGTATGTGTTTGGCTGCTGATGTCCCATTAATTGAATCCGGCACTGCAGGATATGAAGGTCAGGTAGAATTAATAAAGAAAGGTCTTAGCCAGTGCTATGAATGTACGCCAAAAGCTGCACAGAAAACATTTCCTGGATGTACGATTCGTAATACACCAAGTGAACCTATTCACTGCATTGTCTGGGCAAAGCATCTTTTCAAGTAAGTTTTTTCACTCCCAGTAAATTTAGAATATAATTGAAAATTGTTAAGAATTCCCAAAATATTTTTTTAGCAGTAAATAAAAACAGTTAATACATTCATTGGCACTGTTTTAATTGAAATACTATTATTTTTGTTATTCATTTTTTCTAATTGTAATTTAACATTTCTTCATTTCATTTTAACATTTCTCTTAAAGAGAAACTTATTAATTGAAAAATTTGTTTAGCCAATTATTTGGAGAAGAAGATCCAGATCAGGACGTTTCACCTGATACAGCGGACCCAGAAGCAGCAGGTAATTATTTATGCAAGTTTTATTTGTATATTTCTACTAAATTATCAATTGACAAATATTTTATTTCCTTAGCCACTGCTGGTGAAGGTGCATTAGAAACAGAATCAAACGAAAAAGGAAATGTTGAAAGAACGTCAACACGAACTTGGGCGCAGGCATGTGGTTACGATCCGGAAAAATTGTTCACAAAACTATTTCACGATGATATTAAGTATTTATTAAGCATGGATAATTTGTGGAAAAAACGAAGACCACCCGCACCACTTGAGTGGTCCAATCTTCCCGACGGAGGTAATTTATAATTTATATTATCCCAATTTTTTTAATCCTCTTTTATATGTATTTAACGTGACGTCTTTTTTCCAGTTGCTGGTTCTAGTAAAGATGTAAGCGATCCAGGATTAAAAGATCAACAACGGTGGAGTATCGCAAAGTGCGGCGCAATTTTCGCTGAATCGATTAAAAATTTGAGTAAAGATTTGGCAAAAAGACAAGAAATATCATCTACCGATCATCTCGTTTGGGACAAAGACGAACCAAGTGCCATGGATTTTGTAGCTTCCTGTGCTAATATTCGTGCCCATATTTTCGGAATTCCACAAAAAACAAAATTCGACATTAAATGTAAGTTTTTAAATAATTTTTGGAATTAAATTGAAAAATTAGATTCGAATTTAAAAAAATTTTTAATTCTTTTGTATTTCTTTCCACAGCAATGGCTGGAAATATAATACCAGCTATCGCTACGACAAATGCCATAATTGCTGGAGTGGTAGTACTTCACGCTTTTCGAATTCTCGAAGATAATTTGAAGGAGTGCAAATCAGTTTACTTGCGACTTAAAGTGAATCACCGAAATCAACTTCTAGTAGCTGAAAAGTTTGTCAATCCTCCAAATCCAAAATGTTACGTTTGTGCACCAATGCCACAAGCGACACTCGCTGTGGATACGACTAAAATGACTGTCAAAGAATTAGAAGAGTCGGTACTCAAAGATAGAATGAATATGATTGCACCAGACGTTATGATTGATGGTAAAGGTGTAGTAGTTATCAGTAGTGAGGAAGGAGAGACTGAGGAAAACAATGATAAACTTTTGAAAGATATTGGAATCGTTGATGGTACAATTCTTAAGGTTGACGACTTCAATCAAAATTACTCTCTTACTGTGACAGTCGTGCAAAGAGAAAAGCCAACCGCCAAAAGCGAAAGTCCAGAATTTCTCATTGTCGCTGATGATGAGAGTCTTAAACCCAAGGAAGAAACTGAAGAGAAACCTTCCACTTCAAATGGCCAGGTAATCTTTCAAATTAATTTAAATTTAACAAAATTGTCTCGTTATCACCTTAAAAAAATATAAAGCCTCTGACTTTTATTTTAACTTAATATTTTAATTAAATTTTATTTTAGCTTGAGACCGTGGACGATGATGCAGTAGAAATCGTGGAAACGGAAATGATCATAGAAGTCGATATGGCCAAGAAACGAAAGACCGAATCTGCGGAAAATGAATTAATGACCAAAAAGCGAAAAGTTGATGTTAATAATGGTCACAGTGAAAAAGATGTCTACACAATTGACAGTGGCGATTCCGATGACGAGTCACAAAATGATGTCACAATGGAAAAAGTAATTTCTAAAAAGCACAAAGCTTCTAGTGATGATGAATGTTCAATTATTTATGACGATACAAACAACATGTCAAGTTCTAAGAAAGCTAAGTCCACTAATTAGAATCAATGCAACTACTTTTTGTTTCTTGAGGTATAATATTTATCCTGTCATACTCAATAACGCGAACTCTGAGGTAATTATTCAACAGTCGCAAATTATTGAAATAATTCAAAAAAAAAGAAAAATTAGATTTCTTTCTATTATGGCCTTTTGCTTATATAGCAAATAGCCAAATTCCGAAAGCGTGAGTGTACATACTTTTTTGCAGCAATGTTAATATTAGAAATGATTAATTTATGTGTTAACTAATCGTTTCAGCAAATTACATTTCAAATGGAATCATTAATTTTTTTCCTTTTGTAGGCAAACTACATAGTTCTTTTTTCCTGTGAGTCATTCAAATGAAGATTTTTAGCAATTTTCATATTCGACTGAAAAAAAAGTTTAAAATTTTTTTTGCATATATATGTCCGAGTCTAATCTTGTCCTATTTTAAAATACAAAACGATATACAGGTATTAATTGTAAAACTTTATTTGAATGATTAATACAAATTCAGTAATATTTATCACATTGCGCGTTTTCTTATACATATATATTTACAAACATAAATTTTCTAATTACAATTATAAAATGAACAATAAATAAATCGTTTCATTTTTTACAAAACGACATTTGTGCGTATTTGCTTTCTTTTATCGCAACATTGTAAATACTTTTCTATTTTGTAGTTAAACATTTCAAAATCAATTTTATACTTCTCATATAATTTAAAAATTGTTTCGCAAGATAATTTTTTGAAATATTTGCAGGTTCGTTTAAAATCAGTAGATCCACCGCGTGTTGGATTTATTAAAGTTTCATCATTTTGTAAATTTAATCTTGAAAATAGGTATTCAATTTCTTTTGAGGGATTGTCTAATTTTAAAATGAAATTATAATTTATTTCACATAAAGAACAATGTTTGTAGTAAAGATTCCAATGATCATCGTAATTATCTGATGATTCGTGAATTAAATAGGTTACAAATTCTTGGAAAGTTGGCACAAGTTTTAATCTGAAACAAAAATGATTGAAATTTAAAAATTATTCTTAGTTTATTTATATTTGAATTGACTGACCTTCTATCAATGAAGAAAATTTTTTCCAAAGTACTGCCCGTTGTTGAGTTGGAACGGAATAATTTTGGTCTTGTTAAATAAAATATTTTCGAAACATATATCCACGCTTGGGCTGTAAATTTTGTATTGTCTTCTATACGATCTCTGAAAATTGTTTTATACTTTCAATTTATATTAAATTCATTTCATCTTGAATAAAATTTTGGAAAACAAAATTTATCAAATAAAAGGGAAGGAAAAGTTATTAAAAATACCTGTAAGCAGAAACCAGTCTTTCAAAGGGATGACGTAAAATCAAAAATTTTAATGCATTTTTATTTAGATTTACAGATTCTAATAATTCTGTCTTTGTAGGAGACAACATTTCCACTTCACTAAAATATTAATTCAAAATTATTTTAATAATTATCTAAAATATTTATTAACAATTTTATTCAAAAATTATAATTTCTTTTTAATTATTCTTTATGAATTACCTGTTAAATTCATCCGTAACGTGTTTATTTTCCATATCAGAGAAAATTTTTATGAAACTTGTTGAAGCTATTTTTCGTATCCAACAATAAAGTGCCTGATTTTTAGCACTGTATAAAAAATGTTTTCTTTCCAGAAAACTAGTTAAATTATATTTTACACAAATTTTCTGAATTAAAAAAAATATTTACATTAGTTCCTTCATTTCAAAAATTTTTACTTTTTAAACACAAGAAATAAAGAACATGCAAAAAATTTACTTATTTAAAATAATCACAGTTACTTACCTGAAAATTAATATTTTTTAGATTTCTCGAATCGAAACTTTTAAGTTTTAAAAATTTTGGTGAATACTGAATTGCATTTTTTTTCGAATTTCCAATTTTTGTCACCTCTAAATCCAAGACAAGATTGTTAGTGTTATTTTCTAGTTTTAAATAAATGAATACAATTGTAATTCCCAAGAACAATAATAATACATAATTTTTTAAACACACGTCGGAAACCATTATTTAAGTAGTGCTGTTCATGAAAGATGATTCCTAAATGAATTTCCGGTTGGAAGACAGAGTTTTGTAGGCGGAGAAGCTTCAAGAGATAAAAATTTATCTTCTTCCCGATAGAAATATTCGTTTGACAATCAGTCAATTGATTAATTAATAACCAAAACTTATAAACAAGTTTAGATAATAAATGTAAAAAAAAATACGAAATTAATTTCCTTTTCAAATAATTTATTAGTACAACAAAGAGATAAAAGATCCCTAACGTAGGTACACATTTTCAAAATTTCAAGATACAGCAGAATTTAATATTTTTAAATTATTTTTACACATAATTTATTTAAATTTATAAACTTTCAATTCATACAGAATTTCTTTTTATAAAAAAATTGATACTTTCGTGCAAAAAAAACCCCCCTGCAGAAGCACTAGATTCCAAACTATATAAAGTTTTTTTTCATTTTCTTTTTATTACTAAACTTATCTCTTTTCTAAAGTGCTGTCGTAAAACTGAGAATTGCTTTATGGAATTTTCAACCCATAAAATCACGAGATCGGATACTAATATTAAAAAATGAAAATTTCTATCAACAATTACAAGATTACAGATTCTTTTGTCTATCACGTATAAAAGTCGTTTATCGAAATTGATAATATTCTCACAGATTGCGCGGTGGACACAGTAAATAGTACTGAATGTGAAACAGAATAAGTATATGAATAAACTTTATCTTCTGTCTCGATAACGATGATGATGATCACGCGATGAACGATGATCACTGTGCCGACTGTGACGTCCTGTTGTTCGCCACAAAAATTCATCAACACTCCGCTCGTAGCTTCTCTTTTCTAAAGCAGAAGTTGCCGCTGTGTAGTCCGGTGGTAATGGAAGACCATCATAATAACGTGGAGGAGGAGGAGGTGGTGGCAGTGAATCATAAGGATGGGGTGTAACATACGGTGGAAGAGGTGGCAATTGATGCTGCATTGTACGCATATAATCTGCTACATATGCTTCAGCAGCCGCTGCGACTCCCATTCCGGCAGATCCGTACATTCTGGAAAAATTAATTTTTAATTAAATTCCAATTTTTTCGATTACACTATTTAGAATAAATTTGTCAAGAGGAGAATATAATTACTTTGAATAAGGAGAATCACTCCTTCCAAACCACGATTGATAGCGATGATGATCCCTGGAACTTCTGTGATCAGGCAAGTGTCCAGCTCTTGCAAGAGACGCCAATCTCGATCTAGAAGTGAGAAACAATCGACGACCTCTTCCACGAGATCGTAGAAATCTAGAACCCCCACCATTTCCAATTCTGTCTCGATAACTTCTCGATGATTTTGAAACATGTTTTCCCGCTTCTTTAGATTTTCTCAAAATTGGCGTCATTTCAATTCCTATGAAAAATACATTTCAAATTTTTAATTCAAATTTTCATAAATTACAATTATAAATAATTTATTATTACCATCATCTTCGGGGAATAATCTGCATAATTCCTCAGCAACACGAGGCTCAATTTCCTGACCGTCTCTTCCAATTTTCACCTGTTTACCATCATTCCAAGGATTGTAAAGATGTAAAGTGGAAGTAAACGGCAATTCCTTTCTGCATATCCAATCAACTTTGAACACGCCACCCAATGCTTTTGCCGATAGTCCAGGAGGGAGAACCTAGAAAATAGTTTTAATAAGGTCATATTAACACGATCAATAACTCCCTGAGTGTAAAATATTTTGAAAAAATTTCTAAATCGATTCAATAAACATACAAACTAACAAAAACTTTTTAAAAATATTTTCATGCATACCCAGGATATTGGAGCCCCATCTCTTTTGGATTCAGTGCTTAATCTTGCAAAACCAGCAAATTTTCCCGATTCTTTAACCGAAAAAATAAGAATTACATTTCGAGACTCCCTGTAAGCTTGATTTAAGTTTGCTTCATTTTGCGGTAACGTGCTCCAAACGCCTTTCGCTTTTGAAAGCGTTATATTCTCTGCATTATTGGATTTGATGATAAAAAATCTGTCAAAAAGAAAATACTTCCATATGTAACATTTTTACATTAATTAACTTGTGTTGGGTTCAAGAGTTCCAGAAGACATTCAAATGAATAATAATAGGAAAATAATAATAAACAATAATAGAATTAAGAAAAAAAATGTTAAAAATAAAATATAAAGCACCCAACACTGAGAAATAAATAATTAGAATAATATCAAACCTCGTATCTCTAAATAAGTAATTTAATTTTGTGGAATAATCGTAATTTTTTGTTGATCCACTCTTGCTCTCTTTGGATCTGGCTCGTTTTGCTTCGGGACTCGATGATTTTAAATCTCTCGATCTCGCCCGTTTTCCTTTACTCTTTCTATTACGTTTATTATCACCCCTGGACGATTTAGTCGATACAGAACTGATACTAGGTTGACTAGAATCTGAATCTGAACTACTGGAAGAAACTTCGCTGCGTGTGTCGTATGTTTCATCAGCAGCAATTTTCAATTCATCACCCATATCATTTTCGCCACCACTTAAATTCTGATTATCACCTTCTGCATTATCCATAATGTCGAAATTCTCAGGTACTTCAATTTAATTCGAAACTAGTCTCATCGAAAATTATGTCGTTAATTTTTCGCCATCCGCACGTTTCTCGTTTCAAAATTAATCAGGTTCTTTTGTCCACAGCCAGTGATTTTTTTGAAGCTTTAAATGTTTCCTGAAATACAAATTAAGAAAATAATATTAAACGAGTGTTTTAAATGCGGCGATTTGTGCCCAATGCCAGTAAATAGTGATGGGATTCACCCTTTGAGGTAACTAAACATAAAAACGGTTCATAAAACCTAATAACGAATCTTCAAACCTTAATAATACGTAAAAATATCGTTTAGAAAAATTATTAAATCGAAGAAAGATTTGGAGAAAAAGTTTCTGAATAAACCCTTACATCTTTCAAAATATTTAATAAAAAACAAAAAAGAAAAAATCTTTTTTTCTCTTAAAATGATTCAATTGTCTAAGAATAATTAAGCATATATAAATTATAATAAACGCCTTTAACAATAAAATTGCTATCAGGTAGTATATTTAATTAAAAATATTATTTTTGCAAAGATGAATGGGAAATTATTTTTGTTTCAAATACAGTTTTTGTTTTAAATGCTATTTTTTTTATCAATGTTATCGAGATAAAAATTGATGCCCATCACTAGTGGATAATACATTAAATTGAAACTCGTACATCTTACAACATTTATGAAGTCGCGAATAATTTTCTAATGTTCTATACATATCCATTAAGTTAAGAGTTGATACTACATTCGAATGAAAAACACTATATTCAAACTTATTAGTTTCTCTCCCGATCAATAAGTCCAGACACAAAATATTACTGGATTTTAGTTTCTCAGGAATAAAACTTTTGTGGAACATTTGAAACGAAGTTTCTGTCAAGTCCATTGTTATCTTCGAATAGCCTTAAAGGCTAAGCTATCATAAACGATACTGATAAGATGTTAAATTGAAAGCTTTCAAACCAATTAACATTTTTGAAACAAAGATTAAAAATCGTCCATATTTTTTTCTAACTACAGAGGAAAGTAAATCTTGTTAAAAATTGTGCACTTCAAAATAAAGAAGTCCTTTCTTCTGTATTTTTTTTCTCTATTTGTTCATAAGATCAACTGTGGTTAAGAGTAACTTTACTTTTTTTTGTTTTGAAAGTAATTTTTTTGTTTGTTTACAAATACCCTAATGTAGTTGGACTTTGTTAAAAGAACAGTCCTGCTGTGAAACAACTAGAATACACGAGTTCTAAACCTGTTTCGAAACAACTAAACTGAGTCCTTTCAAAACTCGTGCATAAAACTAAAAAAGTTCGTCCTCAAAGGGGGATTTAATTACGCCCCCATAACACTTAAAACATGCTTGAAATTCGTCAACAGCCTTGTCATCATTTCTAGAGAAAAGTTTGTTTGCAATTATTTAGTCCTTGGATGTTACAAGCCCAAAACCTGGCCTGTACTCACTTACGTGCACTCGTATTTTCCACACTTTAAACTTCACTTTGAACCTCACAAAGCACGACAGTTGATAAACTTATAAACAATAAATCTTTTTCTTCTGTTTATAAACATAACAATCACAAAAAATAATGCATTTATCTTTGTAAAGACAGAGTAAACATTAAAAGGCAATCGGAAAACAAGTGATCGAAGCGTCCATCATGTGACGTGACCAACGATCGATACTACAGAGAGTTCATATATAAAAAAATATCCCCTAGATAACATAACCTCACTTTTCGTAAGAACTGTCAATCAAAACCCAAAACGTGTGCGCATAAAATTAAACATTCTAATTGGTTCTCATTTTTACACGAAATTTAAATTTCCAATCAATACTAATCATTATAATTAATAAAGTAAATAAAATAAAGGTAATTTGTTTTCGAAAAAGATAATTCTGAACAAACTAAAATGTTTTATATTTATAGATTTTTCTTCGTTTGCTTTTCTATTTATTTAAAATGTAAAATATACGTGAACTACTTGCTCATGCGCACAAAACCATGTTACTTCTGGGGATATTTTTATTTCTTATTTTAAAAGAATTAAAGTACACTTTATACTAAATTGTCTCTAATTATAAAAATTAATAAAAAGTAAGATAGACAGTATTTTTTTAGTAATTATTTTTTTGTGTAATTGACAGATTGCCAAAAAGCAATTACTTTTGTTTTCTCAAATTAACAAAATTCCCTAGAATTAATTTCTGTTGTCATCTTTGAAAAAGACAGCGACCATCTTGGATCATTTTTCACGGGTTGTTGACACGGGGAGCTCCCCAGCCGGTTGTGAAAGTGTTTTGTCCATCAAAAATCGGTTTGCAATTATTATATGAATATTAATTAAGGCCCAGTAACAAATTCACAAGTTAACACCGATATCAGTTCATCAGAAAGGAATGTAACACGATTTAATAATATTCGCAGTTCGTGAAAAAATTCGTGAAAAGGAGCGTCTATCACAAGCACCGAGGAACATTTGCTTTACTTGTCAGACTCGGAAGATACTTTCATCTGGTTCATAGATCTTGCAAATTTTTAGAGTAAGTTATTAACTTTACCTGACACGCCTTACGAAAAGAAAGAAACGAGAATATCGTTCTCAAAATGTCTTTTGTGATAATGTTTTCGTGCACATGGTGACACCCTTGGTGAGTTTACGAGTCTTATAAACAATTCTATGGGAATTTGCCAGTGAAAGAAGCTACGATTCAAGGTCAAGAATTGTACATTAAGCAAAGCTCTCGTATCCTGTGCAATCGATCGTGGTGTTAAGCTTTGCCAAATTTACTTAATTTACTAGGTCCTTGAATTCAACGGTCAATGGCCTCCATTGGCGAGCCGAATACACTTTGCATTCGATTAAATGTCATTACCGCATTTGGCAAATTAAAAGTTTGATGAACTGTACACGTTTTCTCCTTTTTTGGATTTAATTATTAAAAAACTTTACAATCTTCTTTATAACTCACGTTTCAAAAGAAAAGTTTACTATACATTTTTTAAAACATGCTTTCAATGAAATGAAAAATCAATCAATACTGATTTTCGAATTTTAAGTGTTTTATTATTACCGTTTTTTGTTCATTTGCAAAATAATTAGTCAAACTTAAAAGAATAATAACCAGGAAATAAAAGTTGAATGAGTTGGAAGCTTACCTAATATGAAAATGAAGGTTAAATTGTTTTGTCAATTTTTAACTCTAAAAAAATTGTAACTAAGCAATGAAATAACATTTAATTTGTTTATAAATTAAATTGAATAACATTTAATTGGATACATAATTTAATTAATCCATATAAAATGTTTAACGCACTTGAAAAAATTCAAACCTTTTTTAGAATTTAAAGTTCGATGACTTTAATCAGGTTAACGCTAATCGACTTATTGACTTGTTCCTGGTGAAAACTGTCGCAAATCTAGATTTTATATGTATGTGCACTCATACTAATTTTCACCAGCATGCAGTCTTAATTGTTAAATGATGTGAAACTTAATTTAACTTTCATAATTGAAAGTTTACTTTGATATATAATTATTACTTGACAAAACATTTTATCATTCATCGCTATTTCTTCTATTTTCTCAATAAATAGCAATTTATTTTTTTAAATATTTTTTTCTGTTATTTTACATTTGTGAATTTTTCTACCTTTATCAAATTTTATTTGTGTCATTTTCAATTAAATTTTATTTAAAGATTATTTGAACGCATTTCCTGGTTCTTGAATATTATAATCAACTGTCACAAAAGTCATAATTTGCGATTCTGAATTTTTACCATTAAAGTTAGTATATACTTTTATGTACTGCAGTCCTCAGGTGTCCTAGTTTCATGTCACCTGTCCATTTGTGTATCTTACTACCTGTTATGAGCCTAATAAGGCATACATTGTTTCAGTATGCTTTGCACTCCATTTCGAATAAGTCAAGTACTGTAATTTTGACTAAAACGTCAAAAAGTTTCAAGTTGCAATTATTTCAGTTCTTTAATTTTTAATTTATTGTGCGTATTTTCTCGTTTTAATTGAATACTTCCTGTAATAATTTTATAAAGTAAACATAGATCATAACTCTTCTCTTAACAATTAAATTCTTTCTGCAATAATTTATTAACAGTTAATAACATTTTTTATTACTAATTAAACGCCTTTAGCAATAGTTTATTAATATTTCACAGTTTTTTGGTTTAATGTTACACAATTATAGTGTACTAATTAAGTAATATCAATTTCCTGTTGATGTGAATTTTTTTAACAAGCAATCAGTTTACCTGACTTAGCTCTCTAGCTTTCAACAATGATGTTTTGCAATCACTTCCTGCTTTTCTATTATCGCTGATCTTAAAACAATTTTTATATATCTTTACCTACTTTTTTCTTCAAGTCAAGAGTTTTATTTCCCAAATATTTGTTTAGTTTAATATTCCTTTTTTTTAACATTTAAGTCATTCTGCATTTTATCTATTGAACATGAAAAAAAACATTGATAAGGTTCTATTCAAGTAACTATATAGATAGTGCACAATTTCTGTTTAACAAATTACTTCAGGTAATTTCAATTTTCAGTGTCAATAACATTCTACCCATTGTTCTACACGTATTTATCTTTCGTTAAGATTATTTCCGTTCAATTATTCATTATTCCAGAGAAGTTTATTTTTTTTTATAAAATACCATTTTCGAAAAGTAATCAATTACTAATATTAATCTAGATTGGTAGAATTAATTAATTGATAATTAAAGATCGTTAATCAATTTTAGAAAGTGAAATGAAAATGTTTAATCCGTTCATTAAATTAGCTTTATTTATCTTTCCTTATTTTTCTCTAAAGTTTCCTTAATACATCTCTTTATTTATTTTATTGATTACTTTGTCGTCATTTATTAATTTATCGACTATTAATACAACATTATTAGTCTTAAAGGTATTGTTCGATTTATTCATGCACTAATTCTTTCCCTCAATAGTGATGTACTACTTTCTTTGAAATAATCGATTGGCTCATTAAACCCTTGTTTATTGCAAATTCATTTGACTTCACTGGTTCATGAAGTGGTGTCAAGAAAAATAAATAAAATAAAATAAGTTATTAAAAAATTTGATTTTTGATATTTTTAGGTTTCTTGTGTTACTACATTTTCTATTTTTTATTGAAAAAAATAAGTACAGTAGAGAATGGAGTATAAGGAAATAATTTCAATAAAGCCCTCTTTTATATTGAGATGAAGAGAAAAATGCAAATTTTTGGCATATAGGTGGATGGTACTCTTTTCGTGTCTGAACTGCTGCCACAGGATAGGATTCAAGTATTGATTGCAGGAGTCTACTGTACTCTGGCACATGGGTGGAGGGTTATCCCCAGACAAGAACTACCTCGACTCACTCCGTCTTCCACTTAGCTTCTTCTCGATATATATTTTTTTTTTTTATTTTTCATTTTTATTTTGCTGAAAACGTAAAATTTCGATCCTAATTTACAAGAATTAGATTTAATTAGCTCGACAGCTGTGTAGAATTTACATTCAATATGTTTTGAAAAAATATTTATCCTTCTTGTACATCCTCTTGAAGAGTAGTAGTACTTGAGCAACAGGATTATAAATACATTTCATTAGGGGTCAAAGTGGAAAAAAAGTAAAAGAAAGCAAAAAAAGGAATTAATCAACTTTAACATAATTAATAATATTTATGAAACATTCATGCGAGAAATTTTTTTTATGTTTAGGAACAAATTTGTTATTTTCGGGAAAAAATAATTTACACGACTTTTTCAAATTGAAAATAAAAATTTTACATATGCACGAAGTTAAAAACATATTTTACCTAAACGTTCAAAATTAAAGGTAAATAAAAGAGAATAAAAAAGTGTATTTTCAAAGGGTAATATGTTTTTTTTAAATAGTAGAAGAAATATGGTTTTTCTTTTAACATGATAAAAATATTTCTAAGGTCAACAAATTCACTGGACTATGGTAAAGCTCGTTGACCAGAAAAATCTTATTATAAAGACTCTTTGAACTCAGTTTAAAATTCAAGGATCCTATACGATCTAGATAATCGGAATAACGGAATTAATATTTAACAGTGTTTTCATTTTTTTCATTTTTTTGTTCACAGGTTTTTAAATGATTGAGCAGAGGGAAATTCACGTGTATGACAATGGGCTGAAATATTAAATTTCAGGGAAGAAATTATAATCGACTGCTTACTTAGTTACCCAGGGTAAGTTTATTTCATTAAAAATAGAATTTTTTTTATACCTAATGAATGATTAAGTCCAATAATAAGGATAGTAACGAACAAAACGATATTAGAGGAAACCTTTTTGTGTTTTTAAAAACTGTTTTCCGCTACTTTAAAAAATAAAAAAATAATAAAGCAAATAATATTCTGTATTCATGAAACAAAATCCATTGTATTTTTTATGTTAAAAGTGTTACGTATAAGAATGTCACGTAACGAAATAAATTTACATTCGCGTGATTTAACTCAGTTTTTAAATTATTTCAAAACTCGTCACAAGTTCATGAAAATAAATATCTATTTTCAAAATAAATTTATTTCTTACTAAATAAAAAAAATTTTTTAATTTCTATTTTTTATACAAATTAAAAAAAAATTATATTTGTTAAAAATAAATTTTCCAGTTAATTTGAGATGGTGTTGAGAGTTAGACTTTCTTGAACTAATTGCACGACGAAGCTTGTCCTCAAATTAAGTGTGTAATTACTGTAATTACAGTGATATCCTGGGGAAGTTGAAGATGGCTACAGTGGAAGAGAAAAAACGTGTGGGTGGCACTAAAGTGTCCGCTATCGCAAATATCTTCCAGTCAAAGCCACAATCGGAAAATTTCAATTATAGATCAAACGCGATTCTTTCTGATGGTTTCAAGGAACCACCTGCTCCTCTCAAAGAGTCACCAACTCAAGTTACTGTTGTGAGAACAGAAAGTCATGTCGCTCGATTTAATAATGCTCGAGCTCTTTTCGAAAAATTAGGCGAGGAAAACAAATCCAATCGACCGTAAGTTTTTTTCATTCTAAGATTTTATTTTTAAGCCATTAAAATATAAATATAATTATTTACCTAATTTTATTTTATTTTCTATTTAGAGAAAAATTAGAATAAATCTTCATTTCTCTCAATATTTTTCTATACATCGACAAAAACTAATGAATTTCATTTATGTTAAAGAGCGGAGCGTGTCTCGAAGCCAACAAATTTACATGGGTTACGTTCAAGATCAAGTTCAGCGAATTCCGGGTCAGGTTGTACATCGCCAACTCGATCGCCCCGTCCTCTGTCACCTTCGCCCCCGGGTACAAGGGATCATTTGAGCAATTGGAGTGCCAGTGTCCCAGCATTAAATGCCGAGCGACATTTCGAAAATGGACATTCAAACGCCGCCGACAGTATTACTGATAGACTAAGACCTCGTGTGGGTTTTAACAAGTTTGAAAAACACAGTGGCAAGGAGAATCGATTAGACGATCGTCCAGAGAAACCAGAAAAACCCGAGAGACGATTAAATTCAAAGGAGCTCATTGAAAAGCAAAAGAATTGGACGAGTCATTTTTCGAAAGCGCGACCAAGTAGATATAATTCCGATCCAAATCGATCTGTCGTTCAAACGTCCTTGAATCAAAATTCAAATAAGACCGATGAGTCGCAAATTCAAAAGACAAGTAATCAAGGCAAAGATTCGAAAAGATCGAATGAAGGTGTTTCAGTTTTAGCAACGCGTTCCGCTAGTTTCTGCTCCGTAAGACGAACACCGTCTACTTCTCCACCACCGCCTCTTCCACCAATGAGAAACTCTTCCACTAGTAATTCAAAAAAGGAAAGACCAGTCAGTATAGGCTCAGCATCGTCGAGTCCTGATTACGAGAGTCCAGAATACGCCACGATTAATAAATTCAGCGATGCCTCGCCCACAATTCCCGAATATGCGGAGGTTCAAAAAAATGTCAGTGACAAGAAAAAGAATCAAGAGTCAATTGACAAAGAATTTCAGAGTCGATCTGACGACGATATGCCAGAATATGCTGTAGTGCAAAAAAATGTCACAAAAAATGCGGCGAAAAATTTAAATAAAAATGTCAATTCACAATCGGAAAAATGTCAAAAAGATAATGAGTCTTTGAAAAATAATAAATGTGCCACAGGCTCGGATATTATGATTGCGAAGAAATCGTTTGTTTCTTCAAATGAGAGAATCATGAATTCGAGTCCAACCCGAAGCGCTTCCTTGGATAATATAATTTCAAGTGGACCAGAATTTAAAGCGATGAAAGATGACTATTTGGACATTCCTGAATATTCGAATTATCCATGTGATACCTCAAAATCACCGCCTAAAACTTCTGAATGGAAGAATGAATGGATTGCCAAGAATGATGAGATTCTTAAAAGTGTCACGGATTTAACTTTATCGAATGAAGTTCTTGCTCAAGAAGACTTTAATAATGAAGTTATTAGAACAGATTCAAGGCCTGATTGGGCCAAGCCTTGTATTGATACTATTAAAAGAAAAGAAAATGCAATGGAAGCAAAAAAAGAGCGAGTTCGATCGCCCGATAGTGAATTGAGACCTCCTTCGAGAAATACAGACAGTGCTTCCTCGAGTATGAGTTCTCCCAGTTCGCCCTCGAAAGACAGTAAGGAGGAAAAAGCCGAGAAGGAAGTGTCTGAAAAAATACAAACAGGTGAGTTATTTTTTACTTTCTAAGAAATACTTTTTATTCGCCCTCACTTGTGAGAATTCTTTCTTGGATTCTTATATTTTTCGTAATTTTTTAATTAAAAAAATTTTGTCAGTTTTTCTTTTTTCTTTTAAATCAAACACTTAACATTTGTCATTTTCCGATTGAATATTCAATTTAAATAAGTTTTATTTTCTAATAATGTGAAAAAGTTTTGGAGGAAAATATAAATTAAATTTTATTTTTATTAAGTAAAACAAAAAATCGTGACTTAAAAGGGTTAATGGAAGTTTTTCACAAGCAAGACCTTTATGAATGACTCCCACACGATTGTATGAAAATAATACACTTGGTGTTAATTAAAGCGGAGGGCTTTTCACCTCATTGTTAGTCATTGGTAGTGGATATCAGAAAGTGGAAGTCTGCCAAAATAGCAAAATGTAAAAGTAAAGTGTTCAAGCCCCTCCTCAATCTCTTCATTCGGGCCACCTCTCTTCTTTCTGATTTCAGGCCTTTTCCTCTTACCCATAGCACGACGAAATTATTTATAGAAATCAGTATGAACTCCATTTGGCATCTGTCTGCTTGTACCTAAATTCACTCGTCTCGTTGAGAATACAAAATTAATAAATAATCAATCAATACATTTTCAATTTTTTTTTCATAAATAAAGAATCAAGATAAAAATAAAATTTCCAATCGGCAATATTAGATATATTTCCAAGTTATAGGCAATTTTTTCAAGATGATTTCCGAGATATAAATAAGTTTTGTTTCTCGAGAAGATACCTCTAATAGGCTTCTTTAAATTTATTTTCCCATCAGTGAAGTGTAAAGAAAACATGAATAAGAATTTTTATTTTTTCTAATATTTTTAGTGTGTTTAACTGTGATATCGAGAGAATTTTATTTAAAACTAGCTTAGGATTTTTGGATTATTTATTAGTTATCGTTCAGTGCTATGTGTCTCCGTCTTCTCTGCATCGATTGTCGAGGTACAATTTTCGATTTCTCTACCGATTTTGCAAACAGTTTCATACAAAATTTTTTTCTATGTCTATTTCATACTTTTAATATTTAATACTTGTAGTTTCTCGCGGCTAATCATAATTATATTTGTGCATTGAAGGACGAAGCAGTTATGATCTGGAAACTGAGGAGACAGAAAAATCCGCAGTCTACACTGAGAGGATTTTGGATAAAGATGAGAGTGGAGAAAAGGAATACGAGTTCTGTGAAACTGATACAGCAACGGTCATCAGGCGATCACATATTCGAGCCGAGATCCCTGCTGCTGGATTAGGTCAGCGACCAGCATCCGTAATAAGTTTAGATCCGGAACATCAATCCTTGGAACATAAAGAAATTCCCGTGCCATCACCCTATGTGAAACGAGTACAAGAAACACAGGAACAAGGAAAGAATAAAACTAAAAATGATGTCAATACCATTATGGACGCAAAGTCAACTGTCAAGGAGCAAAACACGCAAAATCTCACGTCAAAACTTCCCCAAGATGGTATTTATAGGTTTCAACAGGCAACAGTGACTAATACCGTAACCATGGAAAAATCAAGTTTTCCAGGAGAAAACAAATCTTTTCCAACGGAAATTGTAAAGGATAAACAAACTGTTGATCATCAATGTCAAAAGACAGTTGCAAATGCCAAGAATGATCAGATAAAGGTTTCGGTACGCGAGAAAATCGCTAAAAATAAAGAGGAAGTTTCTGGTAAACGAGCAAGCTTCACCGATCTTGAAAATAAAACCGATTATGTAGATAAATCTAATGCAAGTACAAATCAGTATTCAAGTAATCAGAGCAATAATTTATTTAAGGAAAGCAACAATGATGAGAATAATATGACTGATAAACATTCGACGTTTGATCTATTGTCGAAAAATAATACTGAATTCGAAATGACTGAACAGATTATGCCAAAAGTCAATTCAACAATTTCTTCGACTATTGATAAAGATGTTGAAGAATCAATTCAAACAACATGGGAACAGGAGAAACAAAAAGCAGATCAAATAGCTAAATTAAGACAATCGGAGAATAATTTAACGCAAACAACGCTTTCGACTGAAAAAACACAATGTGGAATAGCGTCTCCTTTAAAAAAGGACGTAATTGAGGAACACAAGTTTTCAGATAATAGTTTAATTGAAGATAGCGATTCCAGTGATGCTAAAACAATAACTAATATTGAGAGTCTACCTTCAATGGAAGCACCCAGTTTCAATGGACCTGTAGAAACATCTGTGAAGTTGATTACCAGCCAAGTCGTTCCTGTTACTCCAGATACAATGACACCCGATGAAGCCGAAAATCTTCTAAGTTCACGGTAATAAAATTTTTACTGTTTTTCCAATTTATCTATCTTTGTGTCTAACTGTTAAAAAAAGTAGCATGTCCTGCTTCACCAGATAAATTTATCCATTCATTTAAATCGAACAATGGTTTTTTCTATTTATCATATTTCATAAAATACTATTTTCGATTATTTCATTCTTATAAAATATGTTTCTTTCCAATATTTTTCTTCGTTCTATTTTTCTTTATTTTTTGCCCTATAATATCTCATTATTATATCATATTTTCGTTTATTACATCAGAATTTCTTTTGCATTTAATTATATATGTACCTGAAATCTACGATGCTTTGGGTTCTGCAGAATATTGGAGAAAAATATCAGGTGAGCTTTGTTTGTTTTACTCAAAATAGAATTTAAGATTGCTACATAAATAATTAATTAATGTGTAATAAAATAAAAAACGGTTAATTATTCTGAAAATTATTCTTATACGAAGAAAAAGAAAACTGAAATTAAATTGTAGCAGTTTTAACGTTTCTGGTGTTCTAAACATTCGTGTGAATTCAATGTTATTTATTTGTTGAATATGAAATAATAAATTTATTCCTTAGTATAACAATTTTTATTGGAATAAAGATTTAAAATAAAAATTAGATTCACTCGAGTGTTTAAAATATTTATTGAGGAATTGAAAAATTTAAACGTCAAATCGATGGTAAGTGATAGAAATTAGAATGAATGAAAAAAATTCTAAATAATGAAATAGACAAGGCTCGGCATTGCTGTCGGATGAGGAAGCACAGGAAATTGCTAGGTTATTATTGCCAACAAACGCTAATGGAATAGTCGCTGATGAGAAGTCTGATGAACGAGGAGACGATATCAAAGATAAAGAGGACGACAATGCTCCGGATTGGCTCTCGGATGTTTTGTCAGTTCAAGATTCCAGTGTCGTCAATAGCACCACTCAAGATTACAGGTGAATTGTTGTAGTTTATTATTTATTTCTTAATTTCAATCGATATTGCATGATGGTGGATTGTTGCTTCTTATGCTCCTTTTTTTATCGCAATCTCTAAAAGTACAGAAACCAAGGATGGAGTCCAGGATTTCTATTTCTTGATTACAATAATAAATTTTTCATATCGTCATTTTCACATCATCTATAAATAGCGATCGTATTAAATATAAAAAATTTTGATTACAGTTTGTAAATTAGATTTAAAAAATTTAATTATACTAATATTATTTCCTTACAGTTTGTCTCACAGATCGCGCAGTGATTTAACAATTGACTCATTAACGGAAAGCCAGATTGGATCAGTAACCGGTAGCGAAAGTGGATTATTGGGATCAGTTAGCAGTTTGAATGACACTCATGGAACTAACGATGATACTGAAACAGAACAGCAGGATGATTATACTCCTGTTCCTGGAAAAATTGTAAGATCCATTCAATTGTTAAATTTATAAATTGTCATCATTTTTAAGTGAAAGATTGTTTATATTCTTTTTTTTTAATGGAAATAAAATTAATGTGAATAATTTGATTTTTTTTTAAATTTAGATCTTTGTGGAAAATGGAGTGCATTACTTTGAAGATGGCCACTTTTGGATGGAAGTTGCGGGTCTTCGAGAATCTGAAGACGAAGATGAAGATCTACCGGAACCAATACCAGTGAAGAAATCTTCAAAAATTACTTTCGACAGTGGACCAATGCGTGTTTATTCAACTCATTCTGTTAGTGAGTACGATCGACGAAATGAGGACGTTGATCCTGTAGCTGCAAGCGCTGAATATGAATTAGAAAAGCGTGTTGCAAAAATGGAGGTAAGACTTTTTTTTCTTATAATTATATGAATTGCACTATCAATTAATTGAATCTAAATTCTAAAGGGGGTTTAAGATTTATAATTTTTATTTATTTAATTTTTTTTTTAGGTATTCCCAGTGGAACTAATGAAAGGTCCCGACGGTCTTGGTCTGAGTATAATCGGAATGGGCGTTGGAGCGGATGCAGGTCTCGAAAAATTGGGAATCTTCGTGAAGACAATTACGGAAAAGGGTGCAGCTGCCCGTGAAGGAAGAATTCAAGTTAACGATCAGATTGTCGAGGTCGATGGGAAATCTTTAGTTGGAGTTACACAGGCGTATGCTGCTAGCGTTCTTCGCAATACATCAGGACTTGTGAGATTTGTCATTGGCAGAGAAAAAGATCCAAAAAATTCCGAAGTTGCTATGCTTATTCGACAGAGTTTACAAGATGATAAGGAACGCGAAGCGAACATGTGTGCTAATAGGTAAATTCATTAATTGATAATTAAAATCGTCTTTAAGAATTTTTTTACAATAATAATAAATATTTGAGTATAATTTTACCGATAATTTGTATTTCAAGTTCTTGAAAATTTTCATTAACACTTTTTTTTTCAAATCGACTAAAAATAATTGAGGTCGATTGATTTTGAAAAACAAAAAATGGTTAGTGAGTACGATGTGTAAATTTAACTCAAAGGCTCTCATATCAAAATCAATAAAACCTTGAGGTGCAAGGATTCTATATTTAGTTTCTAACAGTAAACGATAGTACGCAATTTTAATTAAGACAAAGCTGTACAGTGTTGGCTCTTCCATTCTAAGAGAAAACACATTCCGTGTGATTTTATTCCCGATGATGGTTTATCCTTGCTCGCATAAATTCTGTGACGACAACAGTGGCTCCTCCAGTTAAAGCCTGAGGTTTTCTGGAGTACTGAGGGAATATTTTTCTCAAAACATTATTCAATTTAAGAACAAGAAGAAGAAATAAATAAGATGGCAATTTGTGAAATTTTGAATATTGATTTAGGAGGCTAAATTTCTCGGACATGTCGCCTGATGATCGTCGAGGTGAAGATGACGTTTCATTAGGAACTGGAGGAATACCTGGATCACCTGCTTTGTCCTCATGTTCAGAAGGAGATCCACCTCATAGTCCGATTGAGAATTATATTTCACTGGGTGATCGAAGCAGATCACCGATTATCAGCTCTTCTCAACCACCATTGAATAGCGGTTCATCACAAAGTGACGTTGACAGCCTCAGAATGCTCCTGCAAGAGGTATTGACATTTATCATAAATATTAGAAATTTGTGTGTCTTTGTACATATATATTTTCTATTAGTTGAAAATCTAGTATCGTTTAGTTTTATTTTGTTATATACTATGCGTAGAATGATTTTTTATTTATTTTAATATTTATTTTAACATATTTAAAAAAAATGGTCTATAATTTTGTGTTTCATTGTTATTAGTCTTTATATAAAAAAAACCATTGTTATGCTGCATTGTTTAAATTGTTCTGTACTTTGTATTTTATTATTAATTCTACAATAATTTAATTTAGTGTAGATTTTGCTTATGCATTGTGTGTGTCGTTGATTGCTTGCAGAGTCAGTATAAACTTACTTTAGCGGATGAAGAGGTAGAAAAACTGAAAGCAAAGGTAATTATTGAATGTTGTTTTTGTGCAAATTATACTTTTTCGTTAAGATTTGAATTTTTTTTTTATAAATTGTCAATATTAGTGTAGAAATATTTATAATTTAATGTTGTGTAAGTTTATAAATTGTAAAGTTGTCCTTGAACTTCCAGTGAAGCTTTAGCAATAATTTGAAGGCTCTTTATATATAAACTATCATTGCTGTGTTAGAGAATATTTTCAGAAAAGTAGTTGCATTATAAATATAATGCATGTTGAAGATATTTTAATGTAAAGTTCAACTTTCATTTTTAGTTGATGGAACTTGAGAATAATGGAGCAGGCAGTGAGGAGTATGCGGCAAAATTACGTGAGTCTGGACTACGACTTCGTGAATCTGAAAGAACTTTGGGAAGTGCTCGACAAGATTTGTCAACAGCTCGCGAAATGTTGAATCAAGCAACAGCTCAGAGTTCAATGTTGCAACAAAAATATGCACGTGCCAAAAGACTTGCTCGTGAATTTCGTGCCGATATTACAGCACGCGATGAATTTTATGAGCAATTACTTCAGGAAAAGGATACAGAATATAATGCACTTGTTAAAAGTTTAAAGGACAGGGTCATTACATTGGAAGTGGAATTAACAGAAACCCAAAGAAGATTCGGTTTGCCAGTAAGATTGCCTTACGATGGAGCCACATCGAAAATTGTTACGCCACAATTAACAAGACGTCAATTACCGCCACCTCCTTCTTCCTCGAGTTGTCAGCTTTCGGACACTGAAACATCAGATCTCAGCAGTCCAGATGATGGGGATAAGACGGCAACAGTTGAAAGAAAACTTCCCCTACCAATTCCAGTCAAGGAGGAACTTGACAGAGCTGTTCCTGCACATCGACTTCTTGATAATTCTGCCGGTAAAAGTAAAGCTGAATTGGCAAGCAGAGGAGGACTTGCCAATCGACAATTACCCAAGAGATCAGGAGGACTTAGTAACAGCAGTTCGGTACGTACCAAAAAGAATTCTTTCTTCACTAAAAATCATGTCTGGCAAAATATAAATTTATTTTCTCCTCAATGATGTCTTATCCTTGCTCGCAAATTGTTTGTGACGATAATAGCGGCCACTATAATTTGTGCCTGAAGCCGATTGTAGTGCTGAGAGAATTTAACAATAAAATTTACAATTATTCCAACATTATAAATTCCTCTCTATTAAAGAATATTTCTTCTCAGGATTATGGCTTGGATGAATCGGGTGACAATACAGATGATGATTCGTCTTCAAAGCATGCAGTGTCACAAGACAGTAGTAGTAGCAGATCTCCAAATGATTCGGTGATATCGAAGCAATCGAATTCAAGTTCTTACTCGTTTACGTATTCGCAGAAAAATAAAAGCATGGATTCGATACATTCAGCGGCAATACGACAACACAGCACAATTAGTTCTCAAGTTCGTGCCATGACCGAGCAAAGTTGGCAAACATCACAAAAAGGTTTTTATATCTTTTTTACTATTTTTGATATTTCATATTGTACCATTTTTTCAAAAATGATGAGGAATATTTAGTAAAAAAAAAATCTAACAATGAAATATTGTTTTTAAAGCCGGATTGACTGGACCACCTGCGTCTTTGGCTGAACAACTGAAGCAAGTTTTGGCTGAACGAGAAAGACGACTTGGAGGTAACGACATGTCTTCCTCGAGGGAAAGCTCCGGGGACTTTAGCGATTTAAACAATCCACATTCTAATGACCCAATCCTAGTCACTCATAATTTAGTCGAGGAAATTAGACAAGCCGTGAGCGAAGCTAATCAAAGAGGTACGCAACAAAAAGGTATTTACTCATCAAAAATTAAATTAGTAGAATTTTCTATATATTTTTAATTTCTTCTACCTGAATAATATTTTTTACTCCCAGAGAAATATCGGAAATTATTTTCTAATATAAAGATACGATATTTAATTTTAACAGTTCTATTCTAGTGAAACATAAGAGGCAATAATTACATATTTAATAAAATAATTAACAATTAAGTAGAATTAAATTTTAAAAAGTTGCTTTGAATTATGGGAAAAATTTTTTTAGCAAAAAAAGTGCCGATACCTACACAAACTTTGATGGGTGCCGGAC
Organism: Leptopilina clavipes; assembly: GCA_001855655.1. Taxonomy (NCBI): domain Eukaryota; kingdom Metazoa; phylum Arthropoda; class Insecta; order Hymenoptera; family Figitidae; genus Leptopilina; species Leptopilina clavipes. Next base: position 253,998 of record JUFY01026033.1, on the reverse strand, counting down.
ACACTCCCTGGCATCATCCAAGCGGATCACCGTCTAGTTTGTCATCTGGCGGATCTATTAGTCCAACAGCTGTTGATCCAAGTCCTTCAAAAAGCGATAGTGCAGGTGATTCTATTTCCTAAACATGTTTTTTTTAATTGACTGTAAAATTTTATTTAACAAACTTTACTTTTATTTTTAATTTAACAATTAGTCTGCAAAATATATTGCCAACTTAAAAATTGCCACCATAATATTGTCAATTCTTTTTTTTTCTTTAAATTTTTAACAAAATTGTTCAATTTAATTTCTCTTAGATTCAAGCGAAGTTTGGTTACCACCTCACGAGTTTGGTTTGGGTGATAAAAGTTCTCATTTTTGGCAAAGTGCACCAATAACCGACTGGTCGAAAGAACAAGTCAGTATAATGATTAAATAAATATTACTGAATTTATCCTAAAAGTAACACATTTTTTTCACAAATTACCAGAAACTGTTTATGAAATGAGAGTTCCATTAAAAATATTTATTTTTGCATAGTAATTTTTTTTTGAGTTTTTTTTTCAAGTTTTTAATTATTTCAGGTGTGTCAATGGCTAACGGGAATAGGCCTCGAGAGGTACGCGCCCCGTTTCATTGAGGCTGGTGTTTGTGGCAGTACTCTTTTGCGATTGGAGTCCCGTGATTTGAAAGCACTCGGCGTCTCACGTGAGGTAAAAGATCATTTAAAACGTAAATTAAAAGACTTGCGAGCTCAAGCTGATCGCGAGCGAAAAGAGCGTAAGGAGAAGGAACGTATGCGACGAAAAGCAGAAAAAGCGGCTAGGAAAAAATAGCCCCACGAGAATGTCAAGTCAGACTCGTTTTACTCTTAATGCGAAATTAAAACGAGCCTGCATTTTTTATTAAAAGAAAAAGTCCACCCCCAGCTTTGTACAAGTTTTGCTATGATCCTTTGTTATTTATACAATCGATTTTTTATATTGTTGATTATTTTAATTGAATGCAGACAATTTTTCTTGTTGAATGCAAATTATTTTTAAATCTTTGTATAGTGTTCGTTTAATTTTTAAAACAATTTTTTTGCCAACGTATCAAATATACTTTAATTGATTACGTTCTCTTCTCTTTTTTTTTTTTAAGAAAAATATCGTTTTATTGTTTAATATTATGTTTGGAATTCCAAGCAAATCGGGGTTTGAAAGATGGTTATTTTCATAATTTTATATTAATTCATGGATGCCAGTGCATTTTAATAGAAGAAAATGCAAATAATAATGAAAATAGTGACGAGTACATAATATTGATTTAGCGATTGAATTCGCTTGAATACGTGTATGATAAACGTATGTGTGTATAGGTCTTTACATACGAAGATGTGTATATTTTAAAGCTGTAGCCATATGCCTATATAAAATTGTAATTAAGGTATGATTTTTTTACAAGATAATACTCTCGTGGCACGTGTTCGTGTTTTTGAGACTGAGACAATGAGTTGGACGTTGTCTAAAAAAAAAATCATTAAAAAACATCTTTTATTTATTTTTTTGATTAATACTGACGAGAATGTCAGTTTCTTCGTGTAATTGTAATTCTACATATAGAATAATGTAAAATTGTGGCGTGCCTTTCATGGAATCGCCGCCAGTTACGAATGACTGTCATTTTTCCCTAATTCGTAACATATGAATTTAACGTCGAATTAATTTATAAATTCGAAACAAGAAAACAAAATATAATATTATAGGCATAACCGAGCATTTTTTATCGGCTGTGTTTCTTTTTATTTTAAATTTGCTCAATCTTACATTTCATATCAACGACCGGCTGAAGAAATTTTAGCACTGGGTCGAGCCTATGAATCTTTAGACCCAGAATGTCGTATCCAACTTTTTCCACAAATCGCATCCCCACACGCATTGTTAATTAATAATCGTCGATTAACATTTACATAATTAGTTTCAGACATTCCACTAGGACTGGAACAATTTTTTCAGGCGTGCTTGTAATCATTGTGCTCTTAAATTATCGATTAAATTTTCACTAAAAGACTTGATATTGTAAAGAAATTTTCTTAAAAATTTTTTTCAATTCACCGATTTCCCGTATTCAATATTTATTAAAAATTGTTATTTAAATAAATGGATTAATTTAAATGAATTTAAAAAAATTTCTCTAGAAATATCAATTCTAAGGATAAAATCGATGATCAAGAAATTAATCCAGTAGAGAATGATATTTGAAAAAATATTTTCTAGTATAGCAATTGTGTGTGTGTGTGTGTGTGGGAAATGCAAAAATAAAAATTATTGTACAACTTTTCATTTAATTAAGAGAAAGTACGAAAAATTTGTCAAAAGTAAGAAATTAAGAAGAATTTAGAACGCGTACATATATTTGTATCCAAAAATATCTCGACGTTGCAAAGTGTTTAAATCAACCGATTTCAAAGAAATCTATAGTGTGTAAGAAATAATCTCAAAAACATAAAAAAAAAAATTTATAGCAAAGTAAAACACTTTGTACATAAGTTCGTACAGTGCATGTTGATAATATTACAATTATCACTTAAAAAAAAAGAAGAAAAAAAAACTGAAAGAACCTGTAACGGTAGTGTCATATTTACTTCGTATTGTATTTAGCCTGATAATTCAAAATGTTGACAAAGTCCTCCATTTTTCTAATGAGAATGGTGTACTATGATTTCTTTTAAAAAAAAAGAAAAAAAAAACCAAGTACTTGGTACTTCTTTTATTTGTTGCCAGGAAGAAGGAATGATTGTATTTTGAGAAACCGCAAATTTAAAATTGTGGTTTTCTTTCCCCTTAAGACAAGTGACGTTTTTATCAAATTGAATAGAAGAAATTACGATTCACGTTGCATTTGTCCGATTGATAAAGTCTTACAAGAAGGCAATTGATAAAAACTGACTGATTTTAATGATATAAGTTTTATAGTCGATTTTTCAACGAAGATTTTAGATGTGTAAATGTCATATTTAAACATTGATCAACTCTCGAGAATTTCAATGAAGAATTGATAATAGAAACTATTTAAAAGAAACTTTTTTCGTGCACGTTTATCATTTTTTTTTTTTTTTTTTTTTTTTTAATTAAAGTTTATAAAACTAATAATAAAAATTGTGTTTTATGAGATGGAATGATCTTTTGTTTTTAAATGAAATTTTTGTTTTAATTTAAAGACCTGTTTTTAAATGTTGTTTTTTTTTAAACTAGAGAGACACGTTTGTTACTTTCGATACTGCGAAATGTTGTTTTTTAATTTTGCACTTTTTTTTGTTTTTAATATTGTCAAGCATCATAATTGAGAAAAGCGTTAAAACACATGATTGTTTCAACGAAGTTGAGATGCGCGGTTACTTGGCAGCTTTTTAACAATAATATTTACAAAAAAGTATTGTCACTACAAATACTCTTGAACATTTTAATTATAAACAATTCATACGTTAAAACTGGTTCTTATTTTTGACTCTTTCCTCGTTTCCTCAAAGTTTAGGAAATAAAAATTCGAAATTCTTTGTTTTTCATATTATATTTTTAAGAAAAAATTTTCTAATTATTTAGAGCGTTGCTATGGCAATAACTTGAAGTTTAATCGATGGTTAAGTGTAGAATCTCAATCCTTAGAAAAAAATTTTAACAATTGTTAAAGTTGAAAAAATAAATGTGAAGTTGAGAAGAAAAATGCCATCAATAGTTATAAAAGATTACGAATGGCGTCAAACAAATACAAACGTTATTATCAATGTGGAACTGTTTGGTAATCCTAGCAAAATTGATTTCTTCACTACGGATAAATATGTAAAGGTAATTTCAAAATTAATAATTTCTTCTTTAAAATACTTAAAGAGAATAATTATAGCAATTAATAATTAATTTTTATTTTCTTTAGGCAAGTTATCCACCTTATATTTTCGAATTGTTTCTTTGGGAAGTTGTCAATGAAGAAGAAAGTGAGTGTACTTATACTCAAAAAGAAATTATTATTTCTTTAAGGAAAAAAGAAATAGATCTTCAATGGCCAAGACTTGAATTGAATAATCTTGATAAAGAATTGAAACGTGAATGTAGAAAAATAGCTTTCGAATATTCTCAATTAGCTGCTGAACAAAAAGCTAAAGCTAAAAGTGGTTTGTGTCTTTATTTCAAAAATATGAATAAAAAAATACCGTAAAATATAATTAAATTAATAATCATTTCTATTGAAAAGTTGATTGAACAAAAATTACTTTTCAGCAAAACGACAACATTTACAGAAGCAATCAGTCAAACATCAAATTGATCTTGATACATTGGACTTAAATAAAATAGAAAGAATTCGTGACTCTCATAGAAAAGAAGCTATGAAAGAATTTGAGGAATGGAGAATAAAACATGAAAAACCAATGTTTGAAGGAATTATCGGCAAGAAGCAGGAAAATAAAAAAGAATACAGGTGTTTCTTATATTCTTTTAAATTCGAAAATTAAAAAATAAAAATTTTAATAGTATTTAAATTTTATTTTTATAAAATCCTTTTGATATTTTAAGGGCACCATTAAAGTGGTTCAAAGAAAATTCTAATGAGGAAACAACTGAAGCAAATAGTAAACCACAAGAACCAAAGAAACAATCCAAGAAAGAAGTGGAATCAGTCAATGGAAAAATGACTGTAACAGTGAAAGATGGAATAGAGCGTAAAGAGGAAATGAAAAATGATGAAGATTCTATTGATAAATTAGAAGTAAATAAAAACAATGTCATCGAGGATTCAGATTCAGATTTCGAAGATAAAGATCATTTTAATAATTCCAAAAGTGGTTGTTTAATAAAAGAGATGAGTGACAAGGATTTGGAAAAATTTTACAAAAAAAAGGAAAATGAACTTCGTAATGAACAAACATTGAGAGATAGAAAACATGAAGTAATTCAAAGATTTCTCGATAGAAGATCCGTAAAGACAAATGACATTTTCAATGATCCACATAAATCCATTCCACTTCCAAGAAAATGCGGTACTATTAAAGTTACATTTACTGAACGCGCGTTTCCAACACCTGCAAGGGAAAGCTCTCATCTTGAAGAACAAGAAGTAAATATTCCACTTTACTAAATATCGTTTTCCAAAAATATCAATTTAAATAAAAAATGTTTTTTCTAGTGGCTGGAAAAACAAGCGAAAGCAAGACGACAAACAGGATTTGTTTCTGAAGATCTTCGCCCCGAGGAACAAAATCCTCAATGGCTGAAAGATACCGGAGAGTAAGTAATATTATATTATATGTTACCTATTTAAATTTATTATCTAATAAATTATTTCAGTGATTTCTTCAAGATGGGAAATTATCTAGGAGCAATAAGCGCATACACACATGGAATAAAATTGAGCGAAAAAATGTCATCACTTTATGTGAATAGATCAGCGGCTCATTATGCTTTGGGGAATTTTCACAAATGTGTAGAAGATTGTTCAACGGTAATGTAAAAATTAATTTTCGAAAAGTTTCTCATTTAAATATTGAAATATCAGAAAATTGTGAAATTAAAATAATTAAGAATTTAAAAAAAAATTTAGAATTTATATTAATAAAATTGCAGGGCTTGGAATTAATGGTTCCAAAATGTGAGGGTAATCGAGAATCAAGAGCCAGATGCCATGCTCGAAGAGGCGCAGCTCTCTGCAAATTATCTCTTCCTCAACATGGTATCCCTGAATTGGAAGCCGCTTTGAAACTAGCTCCGGACAACGAGAGCATTAAACTCGATTTAGTAGCCGCAAAAAAATGTTTCAAGCTCGAGAATTAGAAACTCTTTCCTAGAATTTACGCTCAATTTCCTTGCTCTGTGACCCTTGACAAAGCAAAGCAAGTCATTCGAGACTTCAGGAGAAGAGTGAGTAAGTTAAATAACAAAAATTTTCTTTTATTCTCTTTACTTTCATACAATGTAAGTGAAAAAGTTAAATAATATCACAGACAATTTTACCGAATGGTTTTTTTTTCTTCAAGGATTTGCATTTCCTTCAGACGTGTATATTTTATAAACTTATTATTACATATTTTCTTTCAATCCAATTTTCAAACGAATTTTCATTCTTGAAAAACAATTTAGAACTTTTGCTTTCTGAAAATCCAATAACAAATAATTTATTTCTTTTAATAAATAAACCACTTTTGTTATAAATGTATTAAAATCATGAACAAAATTTATTAACACTTGGTATTTTGATTTGAAATGCCAGAAAAAAAGATTCTTTCCCGATAAAATTAAAACAAGTTAAAATATTTCAAAAATAATAATTATGCGCTTCTTGTAAATAATAGAAACATTTTAATATTCTTTGGCTAATTATTCAATAAGAATAACACAGGAACTTAATTACGTCAGAAATTATCCGTCAGGTAATTCCCAAAGACGATTTTCATTGAAAAAATAGTCATTAATGCAATGCTGAAAAAAATTATAATTTTTTACAATGCAGAAAAACTTATTATTCAAATAATTCTTTATTTCAAATTTTTCAAAATTGACGAACGAAAGAAATATTATCTTCTTACTAACGGTAAATATAAATAATCATTAAATTAAATAATAAACAATTCTTAATGAAATGAAAGTAAATAAATTAAAATTACACAAGTAAATTAGAACAGTTCAAAGATAAGGAAATTTAAGATTAGTAATTAAAACGAAGCAATAAATGAAAAATTATAGAAATCTTGATGAAATGTAAAAAAGAAAACAGAGAGCTTGGAATTCATTCCTGACGGATCAAGTTTTAAAGTGTTTAATTGAATAAATTCTCGTTCTACTTTTGGATGAAAGCTGCTTTCGCGAGTAAAATCTATTCTTACAGAATGAAAATTTTAATTTGCAATAATTACACAGAAACGATAAGTTTCTCATCCACACAGGCGCATCTTGTGTGTTCCAAGGCATGTATAATCTCGTGATGTCGATCCCTTTGAAGATCAATTGCATGTTTTACCATGAAGACAAGACTGACATTTCTCGATTCAGCTGGAGCGCAAATTTGATTAATCGGACAACATCCGGAACCTCCACATCGTGCCAATACTGTCGAAGGCGGATAAAAAATTTCATCAGCACTTGGTCCAACCGTTAGAAGTTCCTCCACCGAAACAGCTCTTGGTTGAGGAAAAGAACATTTAAATTCACGAACCAATTGCACGTGATTCAAGTAACTGCTGTCCCTACAAAATTAAAAAAAACACACATTAGTTCTAGATTTTTATATTTTAACTTCAATTTGATTTTTATAGATGAATTATTTTTTCAATTGAAAAATTTCTTCAATTTAAAAATTTGCCGAAAAACACTTTATTTTAAATATGAATGTTTCATGTGAAAATTAATTGAAGAATATTGATTTAATTTCAATTTTCGATAAGAAGAAAACAATATTGCACTGATACAAAACTAAATTTAAAATTTGTTACTTAAAATCAAAAACATTTTTAATGCAACTAAATTTATGTTTTTCAGTGTTATTCAGAAAGTATATAGGAATTAATTTTTGAAAAATTTATAAAAACAAATCTTACTTGAGATGCTTGCTAACGGCAAGAGAAATAAATCCAAAAATGATAAATAAAACAATGATCCTCTTCATGTTGTTCGCCCTTTTAAGAATAAAATAGTTTGAAATTCAAGTGACAAATATTGATTGCAATTGAATTACTTTATGACATTCAATTTTCAAAGCTCGCGCTTGTCAGGAGCAAGGATTCGTGACTTCTGTCTTCTGCGATCAGAATCCTCTCTGTGTATGTATATATGTAACTTTCATCCTCCAGAGTGTTGTCCCCACCTCAGATTTCTATCATCGTCCTTCTCTTTTCCTCTTTTTCTGCTCCTTGAAGTCTACCTCTCTTATTCGTCTTTCTTTTTCCTTCCCCAAGCACCAAGGAATCAATTCGTCCTCCTCTCACTTGGTTCTCAGTAAACTCAAGGAGGGGTCGAACAAACCGTTCCAAGAATATCACTAAGATAAGTATAATTACAACTTCTGGTCCTGACTCCCATTCGAGAAATTGCGTTACGTCTCGTGACTCCGGATCGCACCTTCATTCTTCTCATTTATCGTCTTTCTTATAAGTTTGTCAACAGAAGCTCTCTCTCTCCCTTTGTCCCTTTGTATCCCAAAAGGGATAAATTCGACAAAAATAAAAACAGCAAAAACATCTTATGAAAATTATTCACTTTTAGTATTTCTCAATTTTTTTATTATATCTGAAGTAGAATATTTTTACTTCGAATAAAAATTTTTAAGTTATTTCGAATTTTATGGATCTTATTCTTTGCGAGGAATTAAATTGTTTTGCAATTATTTTTTCTGAAGACAAAATTTCGCAACGGTCTTTGAAGGAAGAATTTAAGGGGGTGTCTTTAAATTAAGTGCCATTGAAAGATTATTGAGAAAGGTTGAGTAAAAAATGAAAGGGTTTGATTAATTGCCGGCGAGCGAAACGAATTAAATTTCTAAAAGACGTACAGGTGAAATATTTAAGCGATGCGACAGGTCGATTTTAGTGATTCAAATCATTACGACCTCTTGTCTCTGCTGTGTCTGGTTACCCATCAAATCCGATATGCTTTCCTAAAAAAAATTTTTTCAATTTACTTATTTGTTTACTTAAGAAAATCTCTAAAATAGGAAAAATTCGTAAATTTTTGTCTTTTTGACAAATTTCCAAAAAATGAAATTAAAGATTCGTAATTCAATTTCAAAAGTACAATTTTCAATAAAATTAATTAGATGAAATGAAAAATTATTAAAGTGAAATACTTTTTCGGATATAAATCCGTTCCTGGACACAATGCACATTCGTGAATTTTTCATCTCGCTCGTCTTAGACATTCTTTGAGGTCGAATTACACACCCTCAATCCGGGAGAGAGTCCTTACGTGAAATTTTTGAAGGTGAGAGGCCTACGTGACTTGTCTAAATTTTCGTCTGAGTGTGACGACTTCTAGACTTACATTTCGCCAAATCACTTCACTTGATGAGTAATGAGAGTTTTTCTACACTGATGAACCTGAAATTAAAACAGATATCAAGTTTATTATTTTATGTAAAACGAAAATTAAATAGTAAAAATTTGTTCATGTATTTTAATAGAAAATACAAATTTAAGTGAATTAATTAAAATCCAAGTTATTTTGAGAAATTGATTTTTTTTAAAAATGATCTAAACCTATCTTTCGCAATGGGGAATCCCAAAATTGATTTTATCTTATAAAGTGAATCAATTAAAGATTGAAAGAATTTCAAATACAAAATTGTAAAAAGCGTTTAGATACATTATTTAATATTTTGACTTTCTTTTATTAAAATTTTGTTTTACGAAATTTATTTATAATTTCTACTATTTTATCGTGAGGAGAATTTAATTAAGAACTCTAATACATTTTGATTGTTGTAAATGTAATGTCTGCCGCATCTTTCTTGGTACTGATAAGAAGCAAATTATATAAAGTAAATTCATTGCCAGAAAAGATAGTTTCAAGTATCACTTTGTAGACTAAGAAAGATTTATCTATTACGTATTTTTATATAATTAAAATTGTTACAAGAATAGTTCCCCCCATTTTTTTCTTTTTTGGAAGAAAAAAAATAGAAGATTAAATTTTTAGATTGTTTAAAATATAAATAAATCAAAATTAATTTCTTGTAAAATATTTTTATATAGAAAAATTATTAAAATTACAAATTACTAGGTATTATAATTTGTAGCATATTTTTTTTTTTTGTTCCAAAATTCAGTTATTGCAATTAAAATACTTCTGTGAATCTTTATCTTTAGGTAATTATTTTTGAGAATTTCATTCATATTCGTTTCACGAACATCAATCGTGAGCAATTTTCGTTGAGTTTCGGTAGTTCATTCACTTCAATAATTGTAGGGTTTGTTTGGCTTCGAATGTTACAATTTCAAACTGAATTTTTCTCATTTAAAGACAAAATCAAAAACTTTTTATTTTTGAAATTCTATTTTGAAATATTTACTATTAAATGATGTGAAAAATATCTAAATTTGTAAAATATAAATTATCCTTTTTAGAATAATTACATATACAAATATTTATTTTAAATCAAACTGTTTTGTTTCTAATTCAGTTTTTCAAATTATAATTTTTCTCTTTTACTTGATGCATCTCATTATCAATATCGGATAATATTAGCCATTCCGATAGTAATTAATTAAATTTTATCAATAATCTCTCTCTCTCTCTCTCTCTCTCTCTCTCTCTCTCTCTCTCTCTCTCTCTCTCTCTCTCTCTCGAAAAGTCGATCATGGATCCAAGCAGAGTTGAGAGTTCTTTTGATACTGCTCTCAATATAAAAAGTACACTCGAAAAATAGAAAATCGAACTCCCAATATACATATTAATCGAAAAGAAAATCTAGCGTCGATCATGCGTGATTTCAGATTCAAGTAAACGCTAAAGTGGATACACTTCTCAAAGTATAAATACTTCGAGAGGAGGAAAGATTCAGCCACTCGTCTCACGATTGACTAAGAATAAAGTTTGTGGTTCGAAAAACTACATTTGAACTCTTTAAATTCCAAAATTCATCCAATCGAAGTTATCTAAAAAAAAACGGAAAAATTAAGAAAAAATAAAATAGTTTCTTACCTTAAGAAAAAAGATGAGAATCTCTTTCTGGGAGAATTCATATCTTCTTCTGGTTCTCATTCTTCCAGCTTTTGCCGATCAAGATTTTTCCACCACAGTGAAGAACATTGATCACTTGCCCAGAAAGATTTCATTCAATCAAGGTATCAATTACTCGAGGGTATTTGCCTGCAGCGAACCCCAACCACGGGCTTATAATCTTCAAGATTTGATGGAAGGAGTACATTTAAATCTAGCTGAGAGTCCAAGTTATCCTGTTTATATAATTCTCAAAAGATGCGATGTCCATACAGGATGTTGTCCCAGTTCCGATTTAAGCTGTTCACCAGTCACTAGTTCCAATTACACCGAGGAAGTTGAAATTAAAATCGGCAGTATAGGAACGAGAAACAATAAGAAAACGTGGATCAGAGTTGAACATCATGGGAAATGTGAATGTAGAGTGACCAGTGTTAATGACAGGATCTGTCAAGAAGATCAGCGACCCCTTATTGTATTCCTCTGACCTTCAATTTCTCCAGGGATGTGTATCTGAAAAAAGTGTTAAAAAAAGTGATTCAATAACGTTTCTGTAAATATAAAAGATAGTGATTAAGTGGTGATTACCTTTAGGAATTTTAAAAATATTTCCTTGAGGATCTGAAAAAATAAAAAACAAACTGTTTAGTGAAATCGATTATTAGAAAATAAAAATGAAAAGTGCTGGAAAAAATTCCGAAATACCAGAAAGTTTTGTGTTGCGGAAATTTTGAGCGTTAAATCAAGCAATCTCTTGCAAATTCAGAGTCCAGACGTTCTTGACGTGAAATTGCTTTTGAAAAAGAATGGGCTTAGACTGTTTAAATGTATTCGAGGAAGATATTTGGCCATGTGCCAAATGAAACTCTTTGCAGCGTCAGTAAATCGAATCATCAAGATTCATTTTATCACTATGGAACATTTTCTCATTATCTCTTCAAAATACGTGAAGAACGGAACTTCTGAAATCGAAAGAAATTCAATAATTAACATTAATAATTGTGATAACAGTAATTTTTAGCCTAAGAAAAAAACAGTATTTCTTCAATTAATTATACATGACACTTTAAGCATTAAACTCTCTCTACAAATAGTCTAAATTTAATATTCTTATAAGATTTTATACTTACAAAATATTTTTACCTAATTTTAGTTCTCTTTGATAAGTTATAATTTAGTAGCATTAGCCTTGAAAATTTCAAAGTCTTGCTGAGTTTGGATTGTTTATAAATCCTCGATGTGATAAGTGATTTAGAGATCTGAGATTAGCTCTTCACAGAAGTTGGGGTGATTCTACGTTACCAATAAAGACTCAAGTACTAATTTTAAATATTTTATTACATACTTTCAATTACAAAATTATTCTTATGAATGCAATTCAAATAAAATTCTTCTTGTACAAGAAACTAATATCTCTCATTTTCACTTCAATCGAATATCAAAAATCAAGTAAAATTTTTTCATTCAAAAATTTACTGAAAAAAGTTATTCAAATATATTTGACGAATATATTACAGTGCGAAAAAAAATTGACGTTTAGAAACTTAAACTAGTTACAAAACAAAATCGTTTTTATAAAAACTTTTACCGAAAAATTAAAATTAGTAATAAGAGAAATTAACGGAATTTTTCGGAATGTCGTAGAAATCATATATAAATAACGAAATATTTTTTTTTTTTTTGACACATCACTTACATTACGCGCGAGATACAATTTTACTTTTAGCCGTTTTTTTCCGTTTATCAAAATCCAAAGGATTTTTTGAATAATTTAGTAGAATAATTAAATATTTATATATCAAAGATCGTATTCGTTTGTTGAAATATTTTTTGGAAGTTTATATGAAATTTGTAATAACAATTAATGGTTTACATAAAAAGTATTTCGTACTTCAATGTTTGACATTAAAAAACTTTTTGCTGTGATTTTTTTTTAACTGTAACTATAAGGATATTTAGCACGCATACGCCTTCCCCTAGCTCCTCTTCCTCTTACTGTAGTTCCGTCGCTGGCGCCTCGTGGTAAGTGACCACGCATCATTCCTGGCCCTGAATTTTGTCCTTAAATAAAATATACATTTAAGACCTCGAGAGAGCGTTTTGTAAAAAAAAAATATATATATATATACAGCTGTAAAAAGAAGGGATTACTTTTAAATAATCCAATGAATTACTTTTCTCAACCATAATTTACCCATGAAAAGATGAAATACAGTCTAAATTCGCTCGCTTGTTTACTTCTTAAAATCCTTATTGTATTCTAAAAGCATTTTACAAAGAACTTAAGCACAAGAAGAAAAATTAAATAACCTTTTAATAAAATATAATAATAATAATATACATGTTTTAATAAAACATAGAAAAAGGTAATGGAAAGAAATTTTTTCATGCAGTTTTGTCAAACAGAAATAGAGAAAATTATGAACGAACGAATAAATAAATAAAAAATGTTTGATAGAAATCAACAATCACCGAATATAAAAAGAAAGCTATGGAGAGAATAAGCTATTTTTGCTTTTGAAATGATAAATTGTACCTGAAGGTCCTCTAAAACCGTAAGCTAATAAAGTAAACAAGCTTTACATAGTAAAATTTACAAGCTTTACACCTTATGTGTCTATTTTTCTTTTTTCTTGATAAAACTTATAACTTCTCCGCAGCTTTAATAGCAACTAATAGTAACATCAACATAATAGAAATATTATTTCTCGAAAAGCTTTATAAATGAATCTGTAAGCTTTATGGGTCGGAACTCTCACCCCTGTTCGACTGACTGTTGTCCCAGATGATGGGAGTTGGTCTTGAACCACGATTAGCTCGGAAAGGTGTTCTTGCCGCTCTTCTTGCAGTACCTCCTCTTGAGTGATGAGGTGAACCCGCTGCAGCTAAAGCTGCTGCAGCAGCCAACGCCCTTTGTCGAGTATTTATCGAAGGAGATGCTTCAGCTTCACGATTTTCTTCTTTCGAATCGTCTTCAACTATTTCTAATCCAGATTCTTCTGAAGCGTCAACTCCTGTATCTACGTTATCATCATCGACAACTCCAGAACCAGAGGCGCCGGCTTCTTCGGTTTGTTTCTCAGCCTCGGAGCCAACGTCTTATCAAAACAAAAAACAAATATGTAAGTATACAACATAAATAAAACAAAATGGTTACATTTTTCAAAATTATTTTCTAATAATTCTTTTATCAAGACACTCACTTTCCATCGGTGCCACATTGTCAGAATCTGGAACTACTTCGGGTTGAGTACGATCTTGTTCTTCGGTAACGAGACGAGTACTTGGAATTGAAGCATCTTCGTTGCTATCAACAGCCGCTGGTGCTCTTTCCAAAATCAATGACATGGGTGCTTCTTGTTCCTCTGAAGGTTCGCTACTCGTCTGCAATGACAAAACCAAAGATAAATTCTTCACTGTCCGAAAAAGAGTTTTTAGAGAACAGTTGCATCAGTTGAAAAAAGTAGCAATGGACTTGTAAATTTATTAATTAATGGAATAGAAATATAATCTTACCGATGGTGGCATATCCGCAGCTGGAGAAACTTGCAGTGGTGTAGTAGGAACACTTCTTCCAGTTCCGCCATCTTCCAATTGAGTGAGATCCATTCTTGTATCATCCATACCCTCTTGAACAACTTGTGCTACACCAGGAGCAGATGACCCAAAAATTGTTCTGGCAGCTGTGCCAGAAGATGTCGTTAACGATGGGGTTGATGAAGCTGTCGCTGGAGCTGATGGATCACCAAATGTAAAGCGCCCTTGGGGAACCTGTGGAGAACTGACAGCTTCGCCGAATCCATCGCCTCTTCGTGGAACAAATAGTGTCGGTGTACTTGGTACGATACAATCATCGCCGCCATCCTCATAGCCTTGTTGAGGTAGAAGAAGATGTTGCTGCTGCTGTTGTCTTGGCATTGGAGCAATACCTCTCGCTGAACGAGCAAATGAAGGAGGTTCACCAGAAGGACCAGCTGAACTTATAGCTTCCGATTGTTGTTGCTGTTGACTCGTAGCAATTGTAGGTTGCACTTGTCTTGGAACTTCAACACCCGTCGTATCCTCTTCCATAATGATTTCCACTTCATTATTATCACCTTCTCCTTCAACTTCAACACCGTACGGTAATTCTTCCTCCTCCTCCATTTCTTCATAAGGATCATTTTCAAATTCTTCTTCTTCTTGCGCCTGATGATTTCCACCTCCTTCACCTTCGTCACAATCCACCACGACGACACATCCGTCCTCGCCTTCCTCATCTTGGTCCCTCTGGCTTGATGTAGGCACCTTGAAGAAAAAAAAAACAAATTATTTTCATCATTTTCCTCAGAAAATTAGAAAGGGAAAAAACAAAATTACTTACTTGATATTCAATTTCGGAAGCACTGTCAGTACCAGAAGGTGTGACTTCCTGTTGTCTGCTTCTTTTCGCTTTTGGACTCGAATTTTGCTCCGGACGGTGATCGACACTTTCAACGACACCAGAACCCGAAGCTGAGGAGTCCAAATTTCTCGGTCTCTTGTGACCGGTCGAACCTTGGGAAGTGCTCACTGATTGAGTGGAACTGCTAGCGACAGATTGTTGCTGTTCGATAGTCACAGTGATTTGTTGTTGTTCAACTCTAGGACTGACTAGTGCAACCGTTTGTTGCTGTTGTTGTTGCTGCTGCTGTTGGCATTGTTGCTGTTGAACTGTCATAATTTCTAAGCTTTCTGGTTCCTCTCTTTGAGTTGATTCGGCAGATCCACTCAATTGTGGTTGAACGGCGAGTTGTCTCAGACTGCATGGAGCTGATTGTGATGATGTACTTGTACTCGCCGGTTGATAATCAGTGTGGCTACTGGTTGGTGAACTGGTTTCAGTCGTATGGACGGCTTGTTGTTGGGGTTGTTGCTGTTGTTGTTGGGGTGCAACGAGAACGGGTGCAGAAGCGGTTGTTGGAAATACGGCGGCTGTTCTCGATTGAACGACAACGCTCATTGGTCGAATACTCGCGAATGGAGTTTCCGCTCTGGCTGACATGGGTTTAATATTAGCAGTTGGTGGTTCTGTCGTTGCGCTCGCTCCACTAACTCCAGTCAATTGTCTCTGCAGTAGAGTAATTTTCTTCTCTAGTGCCTCTTTCTCGGCAACAGTTTCCGATTTCTCATGCTCCAATCTGGCAATTCTTGATTCGTGTTGCATTCTCATTGTATTCAGTCTGGCGTCAAGTTCCGCAGCGGTATTATTGTCATTGGAGACATTATCAACTCTCGATTTGAGTTCACCTATTTCCTTCTCATAGTTCTTTTTGAATTCGGAGAGTTGCATGATTTTTGTTCTTGCATTCTTGAGAACCAATTTAGCACGTTCTTCCTTCTCCGAGACACTTCGATTAATAACGTCGATTTCTTTCTTTAGATTCTCTGATTCACTCTGATAGGCTGTTGATTGACGTGTCAATTCCTCAATCTGGGCTGTTAGTTGGTCAATGCGTTCTCGTAATTCTTGAATGAGTTGATTGTCCCGTTCGCGGGCAGCTTGCATCTCCTCGTTAGCAGCATTGGTATTGGCGATTCGTTGCTCTTCAGATTTTGCCTTCTCTTCCTGATTGGTCTTCACTAATTCGTCATATTGCATCTTGTATTTCTTAGCGATTTTGCGAATTTGCAATTCCTTGTTTCTCAAATCATTCAATGCGGTCTCCTTGTCAGTAAGTTCCTTTCTCAATGTGACTAATTCCTTTTCCTTGTTATTCGATTCTGTCTGACTTTCAGTTAATTCTTGACTTAATTTACGAGCTTTTTCGGTAAGCTTGGCGAGTTGTTCACTTTGTGATTGTACTTGCTTTTGTAGTTGATCGAGTTGTTCGTCCAGTTTTGATTTTTCAATTTTCAGAGCGTTGAATTCATCGGACATCTTGGCGTGTGTTTCACGTTCGGATGTTAATAGTTTGCTGAGGTTTTCTCGTTCTGTTTGAAGTCGACGCCAATCTTCAGGACTTGCCTTATTTGCTCTTTCAACTAAAGTATTAGCTCTCTGTCTCCATCTTGTTGCTTCTCCTTTAAGACTCACATTTTCTTGCAAGAGATTTTCTGTTTTTCCCTCTAAATCACGCGCCTTCTCTCTCAATGGTACCACTTCTTCCGAAAGTGCATTGACCTGAACAGTAAGTTCTGAGACCTTTGTACTTAGAATATCTCTTTCCTCTCGTAAGACTCGATTGGAGTCCGTGATCGCATTCAAGGTTTCAACCCTTCTTAATAAATCGGCATGCTTCGTAGCCGTTACAACGTCGATTTCCAATTTTTCTCGCTCTGAATTAAGAAGAGCTTCAGTTTCCTTTAATCTTCTTTCTGCAACTTCAGCCTGAGATTTAAGAGTCATAGTTTCTGCTTTTAACACATCGTATCTAGCGGCATTCAATGCTTTTTCTTTCTGCATAAGTTTAATCAATTGGATTAATTGCTCTTGGGATTTGGAATCTTCTTCAATATTTCCAAAACTACGATTCAGATCGAAACTGGTATCAGCGCTTTCATTTGCGCCGAATTTCGTTTGCTGGCTCTGCATCACTGCTGCTCGATCACTCAATTCTTGGATTTGACTATGCAAAATGGCATTTTGAGTATTAAGATCTTCGACTTGTTTCTGAATTTCTTTCATTTCGTCCATAACTCTTTGCTCCTTCTCCTTCCACATGGACTTTTCTGATTCCAAAGCTTCTATCGCCGAATTTCTCTCTTGCGTGAGAGTCGCCATTTTCCCCGTAACATCCTGTGATTCTTCCTTCAATTTCGCCAAACACTGCAAATCTGCTGAATGTAAGTACATTTCTCGTACATATTTCTCTTCAGCTTCTTTAGCGGAAACTGTCGCACTTTGTAGATCGGATTTAACGAGTTCAAGTTCTCCCTTCACTTCATCAAGTTCTTCCAATTTCTTCTCAGCAGCTGCAAGTTTTTCCCTTAAATCAAAATCAGTTTCTTGATTTCCAGACGAAATTTTTACTAATTCTTCCTGCATGCCACGTAATTTATTCTCAAGTGTTGTTATTTCATTGCGAGCCTCCTTCAACATATTTTCCAATTCTTCTTTCTCGCGATTATGTTGCGCAGTAATTTCACGAAGTTGTGTTTCTGAACTCTCGGCAATATCGCAATACTGTTGATTTTGATTACGAGCAGATTTCAACTGATCTGTAAGTGATTTCGTCTCAGCGTGACTGCCTGTAAGTTGTGATTCCAATTCCTTGATCTTCTTGTTCATATTATCATTACCAGTGATTGGTTTTGAGATTGAATCAACGGCGAGTTGGCGAACTTTATCATTTAATTCATCAATGCGTTTCATATTATCAATCTCTGTGATTCGTGCCTGATCCAATTCGGTTTTAACTCGTTCGGCCAAAGTTCGTTCCTCAGCGAGACGATCCTCGGCAGTGTTGACACGTTTCTCGAGATGAGATGTGAGCTCTCTGAATCGATCCTGTTCTTCCTGGAGACGTCTACGAAGAGCTGCGCATTCTCTGGTGACATCGTCTAATCTCTGTTCAGCACGAAGTTGACCTTCAACTTGTGAACGTTCAAGACTTGCTTTTATTGATTGAACGTCTGCCTTCAGTAGAGCTTGAGTTTGTCTTTCACGATGAAGAACTTCACGTTCTTTCAACAATCGATTCTCGGAATCCTTTAAAATCTGTCTCTCTTGTCTCAAATTTTCCAACTGAACTTCCGCTCTGGAAAGTTTTGACTGTGCGGACAAAGTTTCGTCCTTTAGAATCATTATACTCTGCTCGTGTTTACCAATTGTGGTATTATAGGTATTACATTTCTCTTCAAGAATCTTGATTTGCTCTTTGTAGGAGACTACGTTTGCTTGTAAGAGATGGAAACGTTCATTCGACGAGTCTAATTGTGCCTTTAGTCGACAACACTTTGTTGAGCTGCTTTCGGATTCTTTTCTCAATCTGTCAATTTCCTCACCCAGCATTTTTTCATGTGCCGCTTTCTCCTTCTTATATGTTTCAAAATCGTCAGTGATTTGTTTTAATCTTGTTTCGGCATCATTCAATTTTCTTTCCCACTCTTTCTCTTTCTCTTCGTCTTTCTGTGATTGAACATTTTCATCGGGTTTAGTTTCGACGGGTTTCTCGTTTGTGGTATCATTTTCCTTCTCCTGATTTGAATTGGTGTAACCTCTCGACGCAGCTTGCATGAGACCCTGCTGGTACATATTTTTGTACATGTCACGTTGTTTCACTAAACCGTCGAACATTTTTGCTTGTCTGTCTTGTGAGGCTCGCATTTCTTCAAATTGTTCGATGTACTTGTCAAGTTTTTCTTTCATTTCTTCGCAAGTAGATTCACTCGCGACACGTTCAAATTCCTCCTGTCTCGCTGACAATGTTTTCACGATTGTTAATAATTTCTGATTATTCTGTTGAAGTTCCTCAATATCACGGAATGTGACTAGTTTCTTGCTAATAATTTGTGAGGAAGTGAGATCATCACTCTCCATGGAAATGTCATTTGAATGAATTGCATGACCAGTTCGAAGTTCTTGAATTTCCTTCAGAAGGAAGCACACTTGTCTGGCAAGATCTGACATTTGAGTTTTAAGGGTTTGATTTTCTCTGGTATGAATATTGGCGATTTTATTCGCTTCTTCAGTTTGTTCCTGTAATCTGTTATTCTCGTGAAGTAATTCTTCAAGGCGTGACGAGAGTGTATTTACGTTATCGAGCGCTGATTCGTAATCTTCACGTTGCTGTTGTAGAATTGGAGTTTTGTCTTCAATCTCATGAAGAATATCATCCATGTGAACTTTGAGTTTCTCATTTTCGTCACGTGCTGATGCCAATTCATTAGTCACTTCAACCAATTGAGTATAAATTTGAGTCAAACTCAAACCTTTCCTGAGAACTCTGCTAGTGACTGCTGCAGTGGGAGCCAGCTGTTCAACAGCTTGATCTAATCTTTCTTGTCTCAAACTTGTAAGTAATTCATTAGCGTGTGCCAATTCCGTTTTAAGATCCATGATTTTCTGATCCTTCTCAGCATTCTCCTCCTCACGTTCCTGAATCATTTGATTATGTTTCGATTCAAGAGTTCCATATTGTTCAGTAGCATTTTCAATCAATTCCTGTAATTCTTTAACGGCGTTGGTATATTCTTCAGCTTTCGCATTCGTATCTTCAGCCATTGATTTATAGAGTTCAGTTAATCGTGTTTGAGCGGCAACTTCCTCTCGATATGAAGAATGCATCGACAATTCATGATTTCGCTGTTCTTCTAATTTTTGAGCCAATTCGTCACAGCGACCTTGAAGTGTAGATTGAGCCTCGCGAAGTTGATTTGTAGTTTTGATGGCAAGACTTAATTCTTCTTCGCGTTGACTCAAGCGTGTGTCAATCAATAGCGACCGAGAAGAAGCTTCAGATCTGGTTGTTTGTAATTCAGCTGTTCTCTTTGATAATTCTTCTTCTAAACCAGCCATTTGTTGACTGAGAAGCGTTCTTTCTTGCTCTAAACGTTTTTCTCTGCAAAGTTAAAAAAATTTATTTTAAAAAATCCTATTTTTCCTTTTTTTTTACTAAAATATAAGAATTTGATTTTAACTAAAGTTTTTGGAATTAGAAAACATTTTGAAATGTATGGAATAAAAATGTAAAATAAAATATACAAACTTGAAATCGAGAGTCATCTCAAGACTACGTATTTCCTCCATTTGTGAAAGTGCCTGACACTTGGCAGTAACTGCAGATTGTAATTGAGAACCGAGGGAATTGACTTCAATTCGTAATCGTTCCAAATCATTGTCGCGACGTTCAACTTGTAATTGTAATCCATCTCTTTCGTCGCAAGCTAAATCCCTTTGTTTTCTAAGTTCAAAATTCTCCTTCTCCAACCTATTTATTTATTAAATATAAATTATTTATTAACTTGAATAAAGATCCGAAAAATGCTACAAAATTCATAGTCAGGACGTTAAATAGAATGGTAATTACCTTTTAACGGATTCTTGAAGTTTATGAATTTCCGTTTTAGTTTCATCTAAACTTGTTTTTAATTCATTAACGTATTGATCAGCTAAACTTAATTTTCCCCTGCATTCTTCAAGATCTAACTTTTGATCCTCATGTTCCTTTTGTACAGTATTTAAAGTTTTTTCTGCAATTGAAAATAAACAAATTTCTATTTATACTATTTATTCTAAGAATGTTCTATTTGTATGTTAAAATGTTCAAAAGTATAGAAAATATAGTTTTGTTTTATTTCCTTCAATATTTAATATTTAATTTTAAGTGTTTTGTTTCTTTATACACATAAAATTAAGCATTACGTCTATTTTATTGCATATTTTTCTCTGTGATTAATATTAGTTTATTTTCTTCCAGAAAGTAAACTTGACCTTCCAAGAGGTCGAATTATTCTAGTACATAAGCCGGAAAGAACAAAGAAATTTAACTATACACCCGGAGAAATCTATTTACTAGAAATATATTCAAGATAAATATTCAATATTTAATTTGAAAAAATTTTGATACTATGGACTTTATTATTAAAGAAACAAATGCATTAATTAAATTAAGTCTATAGCAATGTTTCTTATTAGATATTAGAAGTTTATTCATTTTCATCGCTTTCATTTTATTATAAAGTTAGGTTATGTTAAATTCCATGAGCTTGAAGGTTAAGTTAGAAGTAAAATAATTTTTTAAAAGCATGCAAAATAGAATAAAAATCTCACCAAGATTTTGACGACTTGTTTCAAAAACTGCTTTGGCTGTTAGATACTCCTCAAATTTTTCAGTAAAATATGACTTTAACTTGTTGCGAGAAGAGTTTGGAATTACCAATAATTCATCTAAGGTCAATATTTCGGTAAGAAGACCATGCTCATTTTCCTCCGTCGTTTCCATTGTTTCGTCCGAAATATTTTAAAACTAATCTAAGTTATAAAACACGTCTTTATAAACACTTTAAGTGGTTTTTTTCCTCTCTTTTTTCTTAAAAAGATCCGGTGAATCGCGTCAACAATTTTTACACTGCGTCTTCTCTTCCCATGATTCCCATCACTTTTTTCGTTTTACACAGTTTCTCCTGTAACCAATCTTTTGATTGGTTTAAAGATCCTAGTAGTTTATGATTGGCTCTTTAAAGGTAAGTTCATAATTCTTATTGGTAGAACATTGGCGCGGAGAAAATTTTAAAAGTGTAATAGTTTATTATTAATGTATTTATTTAATTTCAAAAGAATTCACAAGTCTAAAATGAATTAACATTTTAGAGTTTAAACGTAGTTTCACAAAAGTGCAAAATTACGTGAGGAATAAGTAAAATAATGAAGTTTACAATTTGGGAAGGTTTGTGCGCAAGCGTTAAGTTGTTGGGCGCCAAAATTTGAGATTAGTAAAAGCGGAATTTTTTTTGAATTTTCCACTGAATGTTATTTTATTATTACTAGTAACATAATATATTAACAATAATGATTATAAAATATGTGAATGAATGACCTTAAAGTAAGTGGTATTATTTTGAAGAAAGGAAAATGCTACTAAAAAAGCGTAATACAATTATCTTCGGCTTTATTTATTTTTGCACGTGACGTCAGTTTTCAATAAATTATTCCTAAATACATTGGCTTACAACAATTTACACTATTTAATAATTTATGTATTTCCCTGTAAGGAAACAGTAATCTATCGTTAATCAATCAAATGATTATGTCCCTAAAGCCATAAGGAGATAAGATTTACATTTATCACTTTTCATTTTTTTTTTGCGAAATATATACCTATATATATATAATTTATCCGGTACATTTTATGTACAAAAACTTATAAAAACTCAATAATTATTTTATGACAAAAAGTTGACTTAAAATAACTCAATAAAATAAGAATTTGAATACGATTGCGAGCTTTGAATTTTCATTTCCCTTTTGTATGAGCGTGAGGAAAATGACAATACATAGTATAGGAAATAATAAAAGTCTTATAAAAAAATTGTACAAACTATATCAGTGATTGAAATTAAGACTAGAAGAGAGTATCAGAGGGAGCTTTTCGTCTTACTTCTATACAGGCGATAGATTTGAATGTAAACGTAGAGCTTAGAAGCAAGATCGATGGCTTAAATTTTTTTTTTAAACATGCGACACAACAACGTTTGAAAGCGCATTGGCAAGAAGAAGAGAGCTGATTGCATCTTTTTTTTATTCATTTTCACGAATCTTGATGTTCAACTTTTTATTTTATCTTCATCTTGTAACAATAAAATGACTTCTTGCAGTCTCACTAAGTGGGGCACAAAACTGAAACAAAATTTACAAATTTTATTATTTTATTAAATTATAATTTTTCGCTATTTTTATATATATTTTATTAAAAAAAAAAAAGAAAACAAATTAGTTTACCTGTGTGCTTTAAAAAATTAAAGATGATTTAGTAATGGAAAATAATGATGACATAATAAGAATTGTTTTTATACAAGGCTTAATAAAGTTCCTCCTTGAAATTATTTAACTACGGATATACAAATATTTACCTTTTAATATATAGTCTGTGAGTAACGTAGGTACAGTTGGACTATCCTCGTCAATTGCTTTCAATACTGAAAATAAAATTTATATTATACTCATTTTCGTAAGAAATTGACATTTTTCAATTTTTATACTACTTTTTCATTTTAAAAATTTACATTTTACTACAAATTTATTTTTTGTTCCATAATTTACATTAAACTCTATAAACTTACTTTTTATGAGAACCTGAAGTGCTTGATTATTTGGTGGTCCACTGTCTGTATGGTATGGAATGACTGTTGTTAAGTACTGCAAAAAAACGTCAAAAATTTTTTAATTCCAAATTCAAGTAATAATATTGAATTGTACTAGATTAAAAAAATTGTTAAAAAGAATTAATAATTGTTGATATAGTTCAGAAATAATTTTATAATCTATACCTTCGACTCTTGGAAGGATCTATGTTGCGGTAATGGACTTGTACCATTTAATATCAATTTTTGTATATTTTGATTCCTCTTTTTTGTAACGTGATGAGCTCTCCGACGATTTTGTATGGCAAGTACTAACGAGATAAATGTATTTTTCAGATCTTTTTCGATTTGCAGTTCATCGCGAAGTGCAAGTTCGGCAATAAGTGTTTCACTTAATGCTCCCACTAATGACTCCATTTCGCTTAGGAGTTCAGTCAATTGGCCGGAAGTGAGCTGTCGCAATTCTGTAATTAAATCAACAAGAGAAAATTAAATTAAAATAAAAAAATTTAATTAATTCTTCATATTTATCAATTATCAAACAATAAAATTTAATAGAAGAAAATTCTTTCATTCTTCTCTTTTGTGTTTCATTAGTAAAAAACTGTTCTTCATTTACGTACTTTTGTCGTTAAGTGGTGAACCCAAAACTTCTCTGCTTCTTTCTAAAGCTTCGTCAGTGTCTAAAAGAGAGTCTTCGGAATCAGGAGATCTTTCCATTGATGGACTCTCCTAAAAAGTAAAATTCAGAAATGAAATTAATTTTATAAAATTAATAATTAAAATTTCAAGATTTTATTGACAATAAAAAAATAGTAATTAAAATCAAATTGTAAAGTGTTGGAAGAAATATATTACAATGTACCTGCATAATATCGTCGATTTCTCGAAGAACTTCTTCTGCAGTTTTGAGAGGTTCTTCTGGACTATGTGAGTCAGTACTGCTGGACAATATTAAGGCATGCATATCCAAATCAGTCGCAACAGCTTCATCTTCACTGCTTAGGTCCTCAAGTTCTGGCCTGAAAATAAATACCAAAAATAATTAATGAAACTGCCTTGCATTCTAATCAATTTTATTAAAAACTATTTGTTGTCCACTTGTGAATTTAAATTTTAATTTTTCTCACCAAAGAGTTTCAAAACAAGTAATTATGTAAATTATTAAAGTATCTTTTTTTTTATTCTAAAAAGCACGAATTATTATTTTTTTTGAAAAAGAACAGGTCAAGGTTTTTTTTCCGGTAAATAGAGAGAAGGACGATTTTTATAATTTTCTTTGAGACAGTAAATGTATTGAATTACCTATCTAAGTTTATAGCAGCCTCGTTCAGATTCAAGGCTGGCATGTGCATTTTTCTTGCAAAAGATTTGCTCCAATCAATCGGCAAAATATTCCCAAAAGTGCCAGTAATTGTCCACCACATTCTGTAACAGAAAATAAATATTGTCTTTATTAATGAAATAAATGTAAAATTTTTTCTAAAGTAGTAATAATAATATAGAGATGTAATAAAAAAAAATATTTGGACTTACTTCCTTCACTAATGTATAATGAAATAAAAATAATAATATAACAATGAAAACTAATATAATAAAATATTAATATTTAACATTTTTTAAATAATGTTTGCGAAAAGAAAATATAAATTAGAAACCATAAAAATTTATCGTTGTTAATTAACAATAAATTTTCGACTTTAAATCATGCGGGTAGAAGCGTGATCGAGATTAAAATGCAGATTATACACTTTTATAAATGCAATAAAGAAAAGAGATTTCTGCTGAGATAAATTTTTTTCCATTAAGAGTTAAGTGTCGGCATTTCATTACATATATATTTCTTATACTATTTTGCTCTTCAGTGTTCACACATTTTTCTTTCAAAGGGACTTCCGTTAGAGCACGTGTTTTGCAGCCGTGTTAAATCATTATTATTAAATCATTGTCGCGAAGTGTTACATAATATAATTTTCATCAGACCGAAACCAAATGCAAAAGAAGGAAAGACGGAACGTGATTAATTTTTTAATTATCGCTTCACTTCGAAAATACAGTATAAAGATTTTCCATACTCGTTCATTTTCTATATGAAAAAAAATTATTCTAAAATGTTCATTATCAACTAAAAAATTGTAAATAAATTTATTTTTAAATTCTACAATTTAGAATAATTTTTTTTCAAAAAATAGCAAATAATTTAATATTATTTTTTTCAATTACAATAGAATAATTATTTAAATTAAAAAATAAGTATTAGGAATAAAGTTAATTATTTTTGATTAAATTAATAAATTTTTATCAATTATTCAATTGATTTATAAATAATTTGTTTATAAATAATTATGTACATAATTATACATAAAATTATTAATTATACAGCTAATTATGCAGATAACCATATATAAAATATGAATCTCTCAAAGTGGCTTCTGAATGCTAATTAAGAATATTGTATAATTTTCTTTGCAGTTTATTTGTGGGTGGAAAGCCACAAGGAGAAAAGATTAAAAAACTGAAGGAGTGAAATTTCAAACTCAGTTGCTACACATTCATAGAAATTAATGCCTGACTCGAGAATTTCTTCATTTTCTTATCTCACGTGGTTAGGTAAAATGTATTTTCACGTTAGAAGAGAATTTAATAATGAAAGACTTTCAATTGTTTAAATCATTCTCTAAAGAACCTGAAAGTTTTAATGAAATATTTTCCATAATCTTCAGTTATTATTTTAAAATTTAATCTTGAAGAATTTTATCAAAAAACATTCATTTTCTAATTTGAAAATTATAATATTTATTATTATTATTATTATTATTATTATTATTATTATTTTCAGTTTTATTTGATTTTAGAAATTTTTTTTTGTCAATTTCTTATGGAATTTTTCGCAACGGTTGAAATAGAGAAGATTCGACGAAGTACATTATCTTTTTAATTTTTTTACATTATAAAATAATATAATTTTTTAAGGATAAAATTATGTTTTAAAAAAATATTTCCCCTCTGTGAAATTCAGGCAAAAAAAAAAGAAATGTCAAGTGTATCGTTACATCGTCAACAACACTTTTCTGCAACGTTAATTACTTCACTTCACACATTTCTTATTCTTTTGACAAAAAATTGTATGCAATATATTATGTATAAATTACTTTTCAACGAAAATTCTTTTCTTCTTTTCCAATATATAGTCAACTAAATATACATGGTGGACAAAGTAATTATGTAACGTTTATCAATATTAGATAATTTTTGCATTTTACATCCTATTCGACTTGAAATGTCCATATAAATTAAAAATTTTTTCTTTTGTCATTTTTTTTTCCAAGTCTCATTGTTTTCAGTGACAAAAGCATATACTACAATTCAACTTTTATTCAAGGATACTTCAATGTTACACTTGATCTATATTTCACTAACAATATATTAGTTATAAAATATTATTATAAGCTAAAAAAACTATTCAAGAATTCCATGAAAATTTTTTTTTAATACTTTTTTATTGAATTTCTGAATTTATCAGCTCAATAAATTAAGAAAATATAAATAAAAAATGCATCCGAACCAAAATAGGAATATTAGAAAGTGAATAAATATTATTGAGTATAGAAGAAATAAAAAAAAAATTATATACAAGTGTGAAAAATTTGCATTTATCGTGAGATAAAATCTCAAAGGCGGTATTGTATGCACAGCAGAAGTCTTGAGATTTTGACGGGGGTCTTTAAATTTTGTATCTCATTTTGTCGATTAACTAAGCGTGATGTAGGTGTTTCTAACGTAAGATATATCATGAAGATCTGATCCCAAGAAGGGAACAAGTGCTTATAGTCTACTGTTTAATTACTTCCTCTCGCAATATATCTTCATTTGGTATATAAAACGTTAGTAATTATCTCTTAATTAAATGATACTTAAATTTAATTGACAATTGAAAATTTTACTAATTAGCATTTCTAACAGTTTCAGAAGATGTTGGACCATAAACATATTTTGTACCCATTTTAATGCCTGATGTCGTTACAATTTTTTTTTCAAGTCTAATTTGATTGAAATCTATATTCTCAGACTAAAAAATTCAATTTATGTGTGAGAAACTTTGTGTCTATAATAACAGAAATGGGCAGAATGAACCCATATTTTTTTTATATATAGAACATGTGTGAATCACTTTTCACGTAGGTGTTTCCTCCGCGTTACGCGTATACAGATAAATGACATCGTTTAATCTTCGGAAACAAACGAGTCATTGTTGTAACAATGAGTTCTTCTGCAAACTATTATCCCACCAATTCTTGGCAAATTATAACCGAGTTTTTTTTCGATCCATCAGAATATTTTACAACTTTCCTAATACTGTATAGAATTGTTATCTAACTTTATAATATTTTCGCAGATTCTTTCCATGAATTATTGTAAAAAAAATTTATTCAGTGCAAATTTTTTCATTTGGTAGAAAGAAATTTCAAAAATAGAAATAATTTCGAAGAAGTGAAAGGAAGAAAACATTTATGGAGAATTACAATAACGCATTTGTTCAAATTGAGCATCTCGGCCGTTTATCGAGGTCAATTCTGACCACTTGAGTTCCTCGTTAATGTTAAGTACATACGAGGGTTATGACTTCATTGGATAAATTTCACAGATGTCGACTACAATGACGTGTACAAATATATGAACATAGTTTATAAACCTCCCCTTGATATCTATTAAGTAAATTTGAATCATCTCTTTTGTTTGCGTCTTCATCGCATATTATATGAAGATTTTACAATGGGAAGACAAAACAATTTTTTCCCGAAAATCTCTTTGGAAGGGAAAAATCCATACTTGCTACAAAATCACCAAATTAATGATTAATTAATTATTTATTTTACCAATACTTATAATATACACTGGAAAAAAATGTATTTTGTTCAAATAACCGATTACTTGTCTTATCAAATAAATATTGAACCAAATAATTTTTATTTCAATCAAATAAACTGTAATTGAATCAATAATCTTTGTATTTAAATCTAATACGATTTAAATGACTCAAATATAATTTAATTGACTCAAATACGATTTAATTGACTCAAATACGATTTAATTGACTCAAATACAATTTAATTGACTCAAGTACGATTTAATTGATACAAGTAATTATTTATTTGATAATAGTCAAGTACTCTCTAAATTTGAATAAGTTAAAAATAATTCATTGTTAGTAAAATCTTGGCTGAATTTTTTCTGCAGCAATTAGTAAAAAATAAATATTTATTTATTATTTCAGTCAATTAAATAGTATTTGATTCAAATACAGAAATTATTGATTCAATTATAGTTTATTGGATTGAAATAAAAATTATTTGGTTCAAGTAAATATTTATTTGATAATATACAAGTAATCGGTTATTTGAATCAAATAAATTTTATTCCAGTGTACAAGATGATTAGTAAAATTAATAAAATAAGTGAATTATAAAAATAAAATACTGATGTAATTACATTTATTTTTAGTAAAAAAAAACTACTCAGTGATTTCTTCTTTTTTTGTACCAATCAATCTGCGTAATCGATTTCAATTAGTCGATACAAAGATTGTTACATCACGAAATCTAATTTAGTCCAAAGTGAACTATTCATTCTGAAATTTTTAAAATTGTTAACTGAAAAAAATACGTTTCGAATTGCGTATAATATTTTTTTTCTTCTCCATAATTAGTGGAATAAAAACATCCCCTAATTAAATTACACACATCTTCAGTTCCCTATAAAAACACAATTCATTTTTTTTTTAAGGGAATTTCGCAATGCGTCACTTTTCTGGAAAAGCGATATAGAACACGCGAAAGGGGTGTGTGACGCCCCAAAAGATATGAATCTTTTGAAAAAGGTGTGTGTGTATATGATAAAACTAGCGGCGGGCAAAAAAAAAAGGGGTGTCATCTTCTAGATCTAGGAAAATCTGAACTAGCCTTTAGTTGGAAATAGAAGAAGGCCAAAAATGGGAATGGAAGAGGTTGAATAAATAATAAAAAAGGGAGTCTCAATATTTACAGTGAAGCTTTGAGGGTGGTTTAATGCTGGTCGAGCGCAAGCGCGTCTATATTGACGCGAGTACGAGTTCGTGGTTTGGTTCGATATATAGAAAAGGTAAGAACAAAACAGAGATGAATATAATGAAGAAAGATCGGCAGAGAAATACGTGAAAGCGAGACAGAGAATATGGTGCTTGATCAAAATTTCATAGGGGTTGCGAGAAAGTATCTACAGACGTATATGTCAAGTACTTCCTGTCGAGGGTGTCTTGAAAAAAAAACCCTGTTTTCAGTTTTAATCCCCAAAAGAGGATTCAATTCTCTCTTCTCTTTCTCGCAATACATGCGGAAAAATAAGGCAAAATCATTTCTCATTTCTTCAGTGTAATGTCGCCGCTTATTTACAAGAACATTAATTAATACTTCGCTTTTTATTTTTTAATTTACTAAGTTGTAATAATAATAATAATAATAATTATTATTATTATTATTATTATTATAAATATCTCATATTAATATTAAATATTAATATTTATTGATTTTATTCATATTGATCCACAGTGGAACCTCAATAACTTGAATCGTAAAAGAACTGTTTTAAATTTCAAATTGAAAAAAATACTGTAAAAAGAAAAATTTATTTTAAGGAATAGTCTTATTTTAAATCTCATTATATGAAAACAATTTTAAATATTTTTTTTCAAGAAAAAACCTTCAAGAAGGAAAATATTTAAAAAAAACAGAACTCAATAATGTCGTACGTGTAATAATATATAATTTGGTAATAAAATAATAACGATCGACAATTGCGCGCAGATGTAAAATAGAAAAAAAGAAATAGGTCACGTAAACACGCGCAGAAGTAGGAAAAATTTATAATTGAAAATCGAATTTCAATAAACATTTGTGTATATATAGAAAAAATAAGAAATATTTTTATATATTACAGTATATTCAAATGTATATAAAGGTCATTCGCTTTTGATATAAAATATGAAACTGTAGATAATGGGGCGAATATAGGTATTATTGAGCGAAGTTTCCGGGAACTCCATGAGACTGATTTATTTTTCATAATATATGTCTGGTCATCACTGCCGTGAGTCTCTCACGCGCGTATGGCAGTCGATGGTAATTAGAGTGGCATCAAGATTATATGGCAGAGTAATTGCAAATGACGTGTGATGTGGTACTTTCAACCATTTTTATATATATATTATATTGATTTTCCATATAGATAATAATTCAAGAAACGCAAGAGGTAATTCGTAAATGCTAGGTTCATCCACCTACTACTGCCTACTACGTTCCTTATATACCTGGCTCCTTAGGGAGAAGGTCAGGTCGCCCAGGTAAGTCTCCTTACAAGGGACGAGGCACAACACTTTCAAGGTCTCGATAGGATATATGCATTGTACGTATATAAAATTTGCAACGATATTTTTTTTCAACAAAAACCATACACTCAAATATCACGTATGATCGTAAACTTCTTTTTCCCTGTGGGTACAATATTGTCATAATTTTATTTTTTATACTTTTCTTCTTTTATGCGAGCTTTGTTGATCGTTTGTGCAAATATACAATGTACTTTTGTTTAAGTATAAAGGACGCATTTGTAAAATGGAGATAAAACATTTTAAATATTTATCTAAGGCGACACAAAAGTTACTCAAATTATTGAAGCTATGTATCGATTGTCGATGATGGTACCAACTAGAAAGCTACAAATAATATTGAAGCTACCGACAATTAACGGTACCAATAAATCAAAATTATAATATTATAAATAATCGCAAACAATTTAAATATTGAACCACGGTTCAATATTGAATAATTGAAGATATCAATAATTGAATTAATAATAATAATAATTACTATTCATACTATTCAAGCTTCAAAATTTTCGTCAGTGATAACTAATCAAT
The DNA here is from genome assembly GCA_001855655.1 of Leptopilina clavipes. Classification (NCBI taxonomy): domain Eukaryota; kingdom Metazoa; phylum Arthropoda; class Insecta; order Hymenoptera; family Figitidae; genus Leptopilina; species Leptopilina clavipes. The sequence continues at coordinate 222,627 of JUFY01026033.1, read as the reverse complement.
CACAGTATATCACTGTTTTCAGCCATAAAGATAATAAATAAATTATATACGCTCTTATGGGTTTTATCCTATCTAAAGAAGTCTAATATCAAGTTTCTATAGGGAAAGGAAGAACCATAAAAGTCCATTGATTTTATATTGCATTGAAACCAGTACGAGGGGAAACCGATTACCACTTCTATAGTGAAAAGCACGTACGTGCACGCGTAACAGCATAAAATGCATTAAAATTCCTCCTTAACGAATTTTGACATGTCCCCAACAATCATGAATTGCCATTTGCGACGCAAAGAGGGAGAAATATTTTCCATTGCGAAAGAATAAAAGCACTTCACGCAGCTGTTTCAAATCCAATGCAACAAGATTTTCTTCATATGCGCTTATACAAATGTATTAATAATTACACTGAAAAAAAAAATTATTTGATTCAAATAATAAATTACTTGTCTATTATCAAATAAATATTTACTTGTATCAAATAAATTTTTTTTTGAGTTAATTAAATGGTATTTGACTCAAATACAGAAATTAATGATTCAATTGCAGTTTATTTCATTTAAATTAAAATTATTTGTTCAAGTAAATATTTATTTGTTAATAGACAAGTAATTCATTATTTGAATCAAATACATTTTTTTTCAGTGTATCATTGACCTGACAGATCGAAAATATTATGTCATTCGATAGATTCGTTCCACTTGATTAAGTGGAATCAATTTACAGAAAGAAGTTTCGCTGGAAAAAAATTATAAACCAAAGAAAACTAACGCCATGAGAGACAAACAAAAAATAATAGAGATCCTTATTAAAAACCACTTTCTTTACAGATGTAGGAGTGCTTAACAAGATTGAAATTTGACTCTGAAGAGGTGCATTGTGTGCAGATGCACATTGAATACAATAGTTATAATTTCACGGTTTAATGATCACTTCACCTGTCCAAAAGAGTCAAATTTAAAGTATATATGAAATTTTTATCATCTCGTTCATTGTTTATCCTTAAATAAAAAAAATTTTTGAAAATGATAATTCCTTTCTCTTCTCTATTTGAATTTAAAATTTCAATATAGTCAATTTAATAATATTTGATTTAAATACAGAAATTATTATTTCACTTACAACTTATTTGATTTAAATAAAAATTGTTTGTTGCAAGTAATGAATTACTTGAATATTATCAAATAAATATTTATTTGTATCAAATAAACTTTATTTGAGCCTATTAAATAGTATATTTGATTTAAATACGGAAATTATTTCACTTACAGTTTATTCGATTTAAATAAAAATTATTCGGTGCAAGTGCATATTTATTTGATAGTATATAAGTAATCCATCATTTGATTCAAATAAATTTTTTTCTTATGTAATAGAAAATTATTTAGCGGTAAAATATGATCGATGAATGATTATTTATATTTATTTGCTATTAATAAATACTAAACACATTAATTAATACATATATATTTACGTTTAAAGTAGGTACGTATATATCATTTTAAAGTCTCGTTGAATGATTTCTCAGTCAAGCGTTAATTTCATGGTGCATCCTTGATTCAGCCTACATTACATCTACTCTTCCTGTGTTTTGACGCGTAATTCTGTATGGCTTTCCATACTATATAATTACCAAGTTCTTTAAGCCCCGATTATCAATCATTTCTCTCCCGTTTACTTTATGATTTTATATTACCGCAACCATAAATCAAATTAATTTACATTGCTCTTAATAAATTTTGACTCTTCTTCCATAGCGACTGAAATAATTTATTTCATTCCTAAATAATCAGACATTTTATTAATAAATAATTAAATATTTATTTGTACCATATCATTTTCATTTGTCTCAAGAAATTATCGATTGAAATACCTACGAATAAATACCTATACAATTTAGCTGATTCAGGTGAACAAAATTATATTTATAATTCTAGAAAATTTTCACGTTATTTAAAAATTGGATTGAATAATTTCATAGACTATCAAAAGGCGATTATCTGAATATTTTATTTACGAAACGTATTTTGTGAATCGTTAGAATGTTACAATAAGGAATCTGAATGTATTCAAATCTTTAAAGCTGCAGAGACATTTGTATCCAAAACATGTGACCCTAATCTTGATAAATGGATTTAACATTTTTCGCAATTCAATGCCCATAGCTTTTTTTTATATTTTTAAATATACATCATCAAATTAAAAATCAATATGTCAAAATTCTTGTGGCAAAAATAACTTTGAACCTGTTTATAAAATTTCGATTTGGAATTAAAACGTAAAATTATTTTTAAAGTAAAGACCCTTTTTGTTAAAATTTCACTCCATGGGATTTTTTTTCTTTATGCTTTCCGCATTTGAACTTCACTCCAAAAACTGCGAAACCACTTTTTAAGAAAAGTGAGCATCAAGTAAAAAATAATTTTTCGATTTACAAAGTAAAATCTGAAATGTCCGCCTGAATGAATAAGAAAAAGCAGAATGAAATTATATGGAAAGTGCTTTAGGCATTTTATTTTTGTCTGAGATTTAGAGTTTTTGGCAAAAGGCCGCTCTGGGCATTGAACGAGTCATCTTTAAACTTTTATAAAGACGGCTGCAAGGAGAGATAATGTTAGTAGTCAGTTGCTGACATTCTGAAGACATTTTCAAATCTAGGTCTTAGATCGTTGACAAAATGTCATCAATCTTCTAAAATTAGAGATTATTTAAAGCATTGTTAATTTTCCCAGCGAATTTTTTTCATTTTTATTCCGCACTGTCTCTTTCAACTGCAGATGAAACAATTCGTAATTATAAATTAATGACTCTTATTTAAAACGTATTTTATTCCTGAAAAATACCAATCATGAAAGAAATACGAAAAATTTTAATCTCTATCAATGATAGTATTGCTGTAGCAATCCAACTGTATGGCAGTAACAGCAATACAATATTGCTGATGACTTTCAAAATTTTCAATCCTTCAATCAATTTTATGAGACAAAGTGGAAAATTGTTGAAAAAATTTCGTCTTTATTTCAAAAGGCAGCTTTCTCCAATTTCCGGTTTTCAACAATAGGGGAGAGTATTGTGTACCTTGACATGATTGAGGGTTAGTATGACTTCTTTTCTACCTGAGGGAGTCAATGGCTCAAAGAAAGTGAGAAAAGGGAGGGTCTTCGTTAAGGGAATCTCAAGTTGGTCGTGTTCCTTTTCAAAATCTAGTGTGTCGAAGATGATGTAATGCTTTCGTTTGACAATTGATCAATTTCATGCATGGATCATCCCTTTTGTAACACATGTTACAAATACATACACACTATACACTTGAGTTGCAGCTCATAAAAACACACCTCGGGGCTAGATTACTGGTTATTAGGCGTAAAGTGCTTCATGTATGTATTACATAATCTTATCGTTCGCACTTCCTTTTGAAGAGCTTGAGTCCATTTATTGAGAGAAAGCTACAAACATATATATATATATAGCAAAATATATACACCAGGAGAGTAGCCTACTGGAAACAGCGAGAGCGGCACACTTTTTTTTCCCCCTTCTACTCCAATCAATACACGAAAATCTTCTTTCAGATTTTTAATATTCATCTCTATTGAACGGAATGCATTTTATTAGACAATGCAAACAAAAATTACTTTCTTTTCCTTTGCAAAAATTACTTTCTTTTCTTTTGCAAAAACTTCCTTTTTTCAATAAGAAAATCAATAAATTAAATTAGTCTCTGAAAAAATCGTATATTTTCAAACAGATCAGGAAAAAAAATGTTGGATGGAAAATGAAATTTACATGACATAGTTTTGAAGAATACACAAAACGGGATTGACGAGATAAAAGTGAGAGACAAGTAAATAGGGACAGCTATATACACACTTGAAAGCTCAGTGAATCACTTTGTTTTTCAGTTGTCCGACATATTAACAAAAGGGGGTAGAAAGTAGAAAATCGATACCACGACAGCCTCTTAAATCATTAAGCGATTAAAATGATCGTAGTTAGCTAAATTATATTTTCTTTCATACCGACTTCTTTTTATTAATTTAATTAATTTCTTTTTATATTCGTAATTCGCAATTACCAAAAAAATAAATTGAAAGAGAAAGAAAAAGTACTCACTGGCATTCGTTCATAATTTCCTCCTGTGTTCGAACTTGCACTGGTGCCAGGGATTCAACATCAGTTCCATAATCACGGAAACAGGAAGTGATTTTCTCGTCGAAGGTATTCACTAAGTCCTCTAAACTTCCGCTGAAGGGACTAAAAGTTCCCTCTTGAAGAATGTCTGTTCCATTTTCATGTGTCATTACTGGCTCGTTTGCATTGCAATTTTCACCGAAACTAGCCTCGAGGTTTGCATCCAACAATTGTTCTGGAAAACAATACAAAAACCAGGTCACATCACTTTATAGAATCAAGAAAAAAAACTATCCCTATTTTATTAGACCCGAAAATGTTTCCCAAAAACAAAAATTAAAAACAAAATTTCAAATTCCTCACGATTATAAACGTTTCATGAAATATTTTTGTTGATAAATTATGTTTTGTCAAAAATTACCCTGATTTACACGCATTTTAATGATTGGAATCATTGTGTCAATATTAAAGGGGGGAAAATTCGCGCTTATATAGTGAAAAAATTTACAACACTGCAAAATTTCTTGACCACTTGTTTTCTTCTTGAGATGGTATAAAACTTGAGTTGGTCGATACTCTGAACCCTTTAGAGTCGAGTGTGCCGTTTTTGGCACAAACCGGTTATGACTGTATCAGCCAACCTAACAAAGACTTCCTCCCTTAAATGACCATCCTTAAGGTTCAATGTTCTCTTCTATATCATTCACAATTATTATTACACCAATTTACCTTTAACAAAATTTAAACATAAAATTTTTCACAATGCATAATTTATTACTTAATATATTTTTAATTTAATTATTTTATTAATTTTTCTCAATTTTTTCAATATTATTAAGATTTTTCTTCTCCTGTAGTTTATAGAATTTAATTATCGATTAAAATGTTAGCAAAAAGTACATAAATGATAAATTTTGTTATTTTGTTTTTTTTACTTGATTATTTTAATTTTTTTTGCAATTATATAAAAACGTGTGTTTTTCTAACGAATTTAACTAACGAACTAACAGTTAAAAATATTTTTGTTCCTATCTGTAGTTCATTATAATGAGGCTTATCTTTTACATAAACGCAAAGAAAGTTTGTTAGTATGCATTACTGTTTGCGATAAAAAAAATAATTATAATATCAAAATTGCGTTATAGGAGGTCAATATTTATTTTGCAACATACTTAAAAGATTAACTTTATTTTTATCCTATAAAAATTAAATTAAATCCATTAATTAAAATTTTCAAATTTGCAAAATTGAAAAAAATCGCACAATTGCGATAAATCGTTAATTTAATTAATGATTAATAATTAATAAATAATAAATAATGAATAAATTGAAATTATTGTGATAAAATTATTAAAAATAAAATTTCTTCTTTTTCTCAAATTTCCGCAAATATGCCATTTTACTCTTTAATGAAGAAATGTCTTCTCTTATTAAGAAGTAAATGGCGCCAAGTGACAAAATATCCTTGAAGTTAATTAAATCCTCAATATAAATGAGTCAATATTGCACAACCGCAAAGCCCATCATCGGAATTTTTGCAGAAATTATAAATGATTCCAAGGCAAGTTCAACCCTAATTAAAAAAAAATTTCACGTTTAGCATTTTGTCCAAAAAAGGAAAGAAAAAAAATTAAGTAAAGTATGCATAGGAATTTCTATATAAAAAAAGATTTACTATATAGTATACGTAATATATATCTAACGGTATACAAAATGTGTGCAAAGTATATATAAAATATATACACAAGAAGTATACAATACAGTTAATTTAAAGAAAAAATATTTTTAAAATATATTAAAACATTTTAAAAATAATAAATTATGAAAAAAAAATATTTGATTGAAAAATATCAATCAAGTGCGAGTTTAAAATATTACGAGAAATAATTAGTGACACTTATACTGGTAATATGTAAAAATGAAAATCTATTTTCATATTCTATAGGTGGAATGCTCTTAATCTTATAGTGTAGAAATTCCCGAGTGAATTCCAGATATACTGCATTTCACGGTATCATCTCTGCGCTCAGCATCACATAAAATTTCTTTGATATCTCAATTATTACAGTTACAAATTCCCACAAATTCAAATTCACTCTCTCAGGCTCATGAGATTTTCAAATGAGTTGACATTATAAAAGATTATTACAAACTATGTTTAGAATTCTTCCTTCAAGTTTCACATCTGTCTTGACATTATTTTTTTATTTTTGCGTTCCAAATATAGCGGCAGAAGATTCATAAATTGGAAAAGTACCACTCAAAAATTAACAAACACACGCGACCAAATCATCATAAGAGACAATCCGAATCTCAGGTCAAATATGAAACGATTTTTCTATATAGATTATTGATTAAAATAATCCTCGAGAAAAATTAAAATAAAAGGGAGTACTTTATTTTCTATATTTTTGACTCTTTGTGTCAAATTTATATTTATGAATATTGTTTCTGTCAATCAAATACGATTTGCAATTTATTATTTTTACTGCAATTTATATGATTTCTTTTTTTTTGCTGATGTGTGTTGATTTTACGATGAAACTGGAACTGATAAATGTAGTTCAATGGGATTGATGTATTTAGTCCGTTACGATTTACAATAATTTCTTGCTTTCTACACCTAATTATTTTATTTTAATTTTCCTCGTGTAATAACTTCAATGATACAACGTCTTGGATTTCACTTCATTATTATTAGCAACACGCAAGAAAATTAAAAATTTCTGAATAAATTTTATATCCAACAAACATAATTTTTCGAATTATTTCATAATTTACAATTTGTAAAATTTAATTTCTACTTTTAATTAAAATTCACAATAATTGTAAACTGTCATTTATAAATTGAATTACATTTAATTAATTAAAAGTATAAAAATAATATATAATTTAGCCTAAACAGACTTTCGTTGTTTGATCCTATGAGGAAAAATTTTATTTCCAATTGAACTTTCTCAATTGAAAAATAAATTTTCCGTCAAAAAATATAAATTTTAGTCTCATTTTAAATATATATTTTAATTTGAGAGTATTAATTTAACTCTCTAATATTTTCATCTCAAATATTTTGGAGTAAAATTTTTAAATTGAAAGCAAAAGAAAATAAATTTGTAACATTGATTCATGTATAAATTTTTGCAAAAATGAATGAAAATTGTAAAATTATAATTTTGTAAATTTCTTCTCTACAATCTGGAACTTCGATTGTTTAGAAAATCAACAACTTATTTATAACAGAAACTCTAAAGAAAACAATCATTCATCAACAACACGCACCAGAAGTAAAATGGGAGTTTTGCGTAATGAGAGATGAAGAGATGAAGTCTGGAATCTGTAAATTATGTATGTTTTCTAGCTTGACCGTATATCCGATTATGGAATGACCGAAGCCGTGACACAGTTTTAAATAAGCAGAGTATTTTATTGAAGCGACTACTATATATATACACACACATGTATATATTTAAAAAAAGAAAAAAAAACGGAAGAGAAAGAATAATATTTTGAAATATAGTGAATTTCGCACCTGTCAGCAGGTTCATGTTCTTGATACTGGCCGTGTCCTCTTCTTCAAATCGTGCCAGGGGTGCCTCGAATTTCAATTCGGCAATTTTGCCCGCCATGTCCCTCATTATCGAATAGGTCAAGCCCCCTGGCAAAACTCAACTATCCAAATAATAAGAGAAATTTTCTTTTTTTTTAATGTCAAAAAATAACGAGAGCCCGCGGGCACTCGCTCTTTCTTTTAAGTCCGAATTATACCCGGGGAAAATTTGACACAAACTGTGAATAATTCGAATGAAAATACACAAACCTACTTGTTTGACTGTCGGAGCCGAACTGAGTGCGTCTGAGTCAGAAAGGGACTCCGACTTTGTATAAGCGGGGGAAGATGATTGGACGTTACCATGGTGATACTTGGATGAAAATAAGGGAGTACCGAGGCTGAAAAACAACGATCTGAAACATACGTTTGGCGCTCGATTTAAAAGAAAATTTATTTACAAATAAAAAAAAATTTTTTCCTCAACAGAACATTTTTTTGACTCTATAGAACTTTTTTGACTCAGTAATAGTTTATTTAACCCAATAAAAGTTTATTTGATTTACTAAAACTTTATCTGATCCAGTAAAACATTAATTGATTGACTAAAACTTTATTTGACTCAAAAAAACTTTACTTGACACAATAGAACTTTATTTGACTCAATAAAACTTTATATTTAAATCAATAGAACTTTATTTGACTCAATAGAAGCTTATTTATCTTTCTATAAAACTTTATTTGATTTACCAGAACTTTATATAACTCACTAAACTTTATTTGAATTAATATAAATATATTTGTCTCAATAGAAACTTATTTGATTTACTTACTAATTAATATTACCATTACTATTACTATTGAGTCAAATAAAGTTTTATTGGATTAAATAAAGTTTTATTGAGTCAAATAAAGTTCATTTGTCAAATTTAGTGTCATATCATGTAAAAAGTAGCAAAGAAATAAAAATTCCACTAAAATAATCAAATTTTCTTACAAATTAATTTCAAAATAATAAAAAATTTGCAAAAAATTTGATAAAAACAAAAATTCCAATTCTCTGAAATCAAAGAATTTTACTCAAGTTAGAGTTTCAAATTTTGCCGCTCGTAGCGATTTAGTTGAGTCAGAACTTGTTAGAAGTCAGTAAAAGCAGAGCCTTAATTTACTCCGAAATGTTTCCCTCCGACAAGAATGTGTACTTTCTATGACACACAATAAAACTATTGTGAGATTTGTTGAAAAAAAGTCCCAGAAAACAATGAAAACGCTTTATTTAGCGTCGAATTTTTAGCAATATAGAAAAATATTTTATTGAAATATCTCTTCAATTTTAAAGCACGTAAGTTATCTGTTCTGTTATCTAATAAAGCTTCTTCATTGATTTGTATCTTTTTTATTTATATATTTTCTCTCTCAACATTGCATTTAGACAAATTAGTTATTAATTTCAATATGCAAATATTACTGAGCGTAAAACTGTCAAATTGACAGATTTTTTTAAATCAAAAACATTGGCGGGAAAAGTATTACTTGTAAATTTTTCCTTAATAATTAAAGTTTTTTATCACGATAATTTTCCATGAAATGTAATGATTTTCTTTTTAAATTTGTTACACATTTAATTATTAATTTTTACAATGTTATTTTAACTTTAGTTCTTTTTTTCGGGGGTTTTTTTCCATAAAAATGTTAGAAAATAATTAATTTTATTGTCCTGCCGAAAAATGAACTAAAATTAAAATAATACTGTAAAAATTGATATAGAATAGTTTAATAATTAATTAAATATTAAATTATAAATTAAATGGTTTTAATTTTTCTTCTTCTTCTTAATTTTCTATTTTTTCTTCAGAAGAATTAAATGAAATAGTTCCTTTCTTTAAATTAAATAAGAAAGGAAATTTCTTTTCTTGTGAAATATACTTAAATTGTTTATTTCTTTTTAGGATTTATGAAAATGGAGAAAGAAGCAATGGATATTAGCAATGAAACAATAGAAGATAATCAAGAAAAACATCCACCACCTCCTCTTCCACCGCCCCCTATCGTTCGGGTACCAGTGAAACATACAAATCTCGGAATTCGGAGTCATGCAATGTAAGTTATAAATAAAATATTCCATAATTATTAAAAAAATTAATTATGAAAATCACAAACGGAAATGTAAAAGCAAGACAAAATAATTCAAAATTCATTTTAAAATATTTTTATTCTGTAAAAAATGTAGCGTCCTTTTTTTGTCTTTAATCTATGTTTCATACTTCCGGTTTCATTGTATTGAATCAATTATCTCAAATATCTTCACTGTTTTCCGTATTTTTATTTTTCTAACCAGCACTGATTAAAAAAATACAGAAAACAATGAAGATATTTTAAAGACGACTTTATTCCATCAACAAATTACATTGTCGTCAATTAATTTCAGGGACATGAGTACAATGGTGGAACTAACATCTTTCAGTACTTTAGGAAAAATTCAACCTTTTTTGGTGTCAATTTCCACAACTGCGGCACTTCTTGTTGACTTGCATTGCCACTTAACTGATAAAGAAGTCTGTGGTTACTTAGGAGGACACTGGGACATCAATGCTCATAGTAATTAATTAATTAACTAATTACACCAGCCACATAAAAATAACATGAAATTTTCAATTTTTAATCTAATCTATTTTTGACTTTTCAAATCTTCTTTTTCCCGGAAATAATGTTTGAAAATTATTTTAGCCCTTTCGATATTGGGAGCATTTCCGTGTCGATATGCGGGTAAAGATAAAACTGCAGCAGCTGTTGTTGAAGCGGAAATAGCACGAGCTATGGAATGGAAAAGAATGATTTTAGTCGGTTGGTATCATTCTCATCCTCGAACACATGCATCACCATCATTGAGGGATGTGGATTCACAACTTGATTATCAAATCAAGATGAAGGGACTTAGTGACAATAGTTACACTCCATGTGTTGGTCTCGTATGTTGTAAGTACTTTTATCGAATTCAAATTCTTTTTTCGTAAATTCCAAATGAAAATAACTATTTTTTTTTCAGCTCCTTATAATACCGATGGCAATTGCTACGAGTCTAATTTCAATATATTTTGGTCCTTGCCTCCTCCGGAAAATAGACCACATGAATATCCAAGACCAATGCTTTTAAGTTACACTTTGTCTCAGGAGCAATTCCTCTCCCAAGACGCTTTAGAAGAGATTGTAAGTACTTCACAGTAAAATCATCTTCAGCGTCAGCTGTTTTTCTTCTTCTTTCCTTTTTTCACGAATTTCTCATCATTCGAAATAATTTCAGTAATGATTTAATTCACAATGTTTTCAGAAAAAGTGTATCGAATATTACAAATTGGAAGGTGGAATCGACTTTAAAACCATATTCAATGGCAATACGACTTATCTTGAAAGGTTGAGGGTAAGTGAAATTAAATTTACTGATTAAAAAAATTGTCAATTATCCTTGACAGTGCTTGACAATAATTTACTTCTCAAGATATCGTCACATTATTGTTTTATGCACTTTAGATAACTAATCATAAAAACTCCATTGCATTAATTTGCAATAAAAATGTCACCAATTAAGATAAGGGGTAGGTAATGACCTCCCCCTTATTTCAAACTTAGAGGAAAAAAATATTTCCCATTAAGACATTTTTTTTCCATTGAATCTTTTATTACAATTCAGTGAAACTTTTATAATTTATTGATTCACCAATATTTTGCTATTTTTTTCAGAGTTCTTTGCAGTCGAAACTACCTGGCCGAAATCGAACGAACGGATCATATTGGGACGCAATTCGAGAAATGATATGTCCCGGTTTCGAGTGCAGTTTTTCAAATTCACTAAATCAGGTGGATCCATTTATAATGAAATTCCCCTTAGTTCCAGACCAATTATTGAAACCAAATGCAATGAATGCTACGGGAAATGTTTTCCTCACTCCGTTAAATTTTAAACCTGATAATTCAAATTCAATTGCCTCTATAACAAAACAATTTGGATCGCATCATCATCAAGGGAAAGATTCTTCAGACAGTGGTTTATTGAAAGCTGATATATTGAAGCATCAATCACATCTTTTACAATCCGATTCAATTCCAAGTTTCAGAGCTGGTGAACTAACCGTGTCATTAAAAAATTCAAAAAATGAATATGAATACACACCACCTGATTTTTCGAAATCATTGAATCTTCCAAGTATGGATCCTGGAAAATCGAGAACTTCCGATTATCCATTAACCGATTGTCTCACTCAACAAATGACCAAGTATCCCGATTTATCGAAATTGACAAATTTCTCGCCCAGTGAATTAGCGAAAATTTCCGGTTTTTCATTAAATGATTTTACAAAGGCCTCATCATCGTATATGAGAAATATTGCCAGTCTCTTTGGACCACTTGGTAAAGCTCCAGAAATTCCAGAAATCAATGAGAGAAGATCGAGTGATTATCCATCGGCAGAAATGATTCCGAGTCCCTATAAAATTTCCTCATCACCAACGTCACAGGAACCGGTGAGAAATTTAATTGAGGATTTTAGTAATGAGCGAAAAAAAGAATTAGGGGAAACTTCAAATTACAAATTAATCGAGGAATTGGCAATGTCAAATGTAAAATCTGATTTTTCCTCAACATTGGACATGAGCACTAAAAAACATCATTCCGATTCAACAGACACTCTAAATCTCTCAATGGATCGTTGATCCATTAATTAACATTCAATAAATATATAATAACTGGTACTTTTTCTAAATGTACTCATTATTATGTATTTAATTATTCTTATTTTCAATCCATACGTTTTTTTTTCATATGTTATGATAAATTTGTCATAATTTCTCAAAAGTTTCTCAAAGTCAAAATTGAAACTAAGTATTATTTTTGTTTAAAATTTATTTTAAATGTTTTTAATTGATGTTGTTTTAAATTCGTAACTTATTTGATAAGTAGTATTTTCTATTCTCGATTAGAAAAGAAATTTTGCCACCTTTTGTAATAATTTAAAAAATACGTAAAAAGATCGATACCTACTTTATTTTTAAATTAATAATCAATTTTATTTTGTTCGAAAATATCTGGGATTTTTTTTACTTCTACTTACTGAAGATGTAAGAACGACTATAAAAACAGGAAATAGATATAAAGACTTGCGAATATAGAAATAAAAATTGTTTCAAGTGTGAATAACGCAGGAGTACGGAATAATCTAAACCATTACTTTAGATTAGCATTTAATTTATATTGACACTCCCATATTTTGAACTTAATTAATTTATTGATAAATTTAGTAACATTTAATTAATTTAATGTTTATTAGTTACGTAACGATTATTTTATTGATGTACTGCAAATAATAATTTGAGATTTGCCACCAAATTTGTGGCATAAAATATTTCAACTATGTTACGTTTGTTTTAAAGCGTAATTGAAACGGAAAATTTTTATATTAATAAATTAAAGAGCTGAAAAGGTTCCTAAAAACGATTTTTTCTTATTCTTTCCTCTCATTGCTGTAATTTTAATTTTTAATTTTATACATTAATTTAATTTGACTCCATTGACCAAATAAAACGTACCTAAATAATTTACTTTAAAAAAAAGTAATGTTTTCATCTATGGAAAATTATTTTAAGTTTTTAACGCCTTTAATTATAATTTTTACAAACTTTAATTAAAGTTTTTAGAAAGTTTAATTAAAGCTTTTAGAGAAAGTTTAATTAAAGTTTTAAAAAAGTTTAACTTCACAAAAAGAATTTAATTAGTTTTGATTTTTTGAGAATGTTTAACTAATTTTTATTAATGTAATTTGATTTCACTTAATTTAATCAAGAAATTTTATTATTGCTACCTTAATTAAATTTCAAAGGTCATTAAAAAAGGAAAATTAAAAATTCTCTTTTGAAATAAGTTTTAACATAAAATTTATAAAAAATAGTTAACACCTATTGATTGTTTTGCTAATTATTCAATGCGAGATTTAAAAAAAGTGAAAGATATCATCCGATCAAAACCAATAATCACCACCCGTACATTATAATTAAGTATAGAAAATGAAAATGTCAAATGTTTTATTTTACAATTATTATTTATCGTCATCTCAAATATATATAATTAGCATAAATTACTTGCTGACGTTTTTTTTTCTCGCGCTGCGGTGAACCATAAAAACAAATTTCAAATTTAATTTTACACCGCTTTACGTAATTATAAATTAAGATATTACATTTTCGTTTTTTAAATAAAAATGTCTCAACAAAAATTTTACTATGTTTCATATAAAAAATTTTTTTTTTATTTAAAAACTGTAGTCATAAATATGTTTAAAGCAACTGAGGCCAGGTCTATTTGAAAATAAAACCACAAGTGTGGCAGAATTTTTTGTTTTTACTCAATATTTAAAGAAGAAATAAACAGAAAAGAGAAGAAGTAGGTAAATAGTTCATCAGTAGCTCTGGGAACAAATATTATGAACCTTGTGCATACATATATTTAATATGTACTTAGCGCACATTCAATATAATATTGTAAAACAGGACAGGTGGATTTTTTTTTAATTACATTTTTTACTAAATTATAATTTCAAATTGAAAACAATTTCTTTAGAAAAGAAAAATAATTTACTATTATTATTATATTGTAAATAAAAATAATAATAAATTTTTGTCTCTTTAATAAGCAGAAAATTAATTAAATTTTATAATAATTATTTTGTTATAATTGAAATGACTATATAAATATATGGAATATTGAGTCTTGTTTATATGAAGATAAAACGAAAAATAGAAGAACAATATTTCTGGGATCGAAAATTTTCGCTATCAATCCCTATTTCTTTTCCGAATAAGATATTCGAACTCGCGATGAAAGCACACACAACACCCACGATATACCATATCTTACCACCCGGACTGATCCGCATATTCCCCGCATACAAGAAACATTCAACCACATCTTATAATATCATAAATCAAATCCTTCTCGCGAGTGAACCTCTCTTGGTCTTTATACTTTTAGCAATACACCCTATCACCCAACACCATCACCTTATACCCAGCATCCATAAAAAATACGAATCATCAAACGAGACCGAAGCCTATATGCTTTTCAGTAACGGAACACCAATACATACACATATAAATTTGCCGTTTTATATACGAGAAAAAAATTTTTTTGACTTTTACTTCTCCATTAAAAGTGATTTTTCATTCGACTTCTCGCCACGGAGACACACCATACACCAAGAGTATCAAGTGGAGATTATACGCATCTTATAGAGAATCGTGACCTTAGATTCATAGAATTCCTATATACTATATTTATGTCTATTTAGCATTTGTAATACATCAATTTTAATGAACTGCGTAAACAATTTTATCCGAATATATTTATTTTTTATTCAACCTTTTTGGAAATTAGTTCTTTTTTTATTAAAGAAGAAGATAAAATATATTGAAGAATTTATCACGGAAGCAGGTCTCGGATCGTCTTTGAGGCTTGAAGAAAAAAGTCGATTTCAAGAACAGCGAAAAGTCGAAAAAGTAGATTTTTATTTTAATTAATATAAATTTTTTATTATTAACTATTTTTATAAAATATTAAATAATAAATTTTATTAATTCTTTTTATAATTAAATAACAATAATTCATATAAATATTTTCAAGAAATTTTATTCAGAATATTTCAGAATTTAACTGAGACAAATTTTCAAGATTTCAATATTCAGTAGAGCAGATTTTTAGAAAAATTTCAAAGTTTCTTATTTCGACATTTTTTTTCCAAAATCTAATGAAAATTATTCGAATTCAGAATTGCTAATTGGCAAATTTATTTTCTAAATCGATTTTTCCTGAAAATTTCCAAAAAACGACTTTCATATTCTGTAACCAAAAAATAAAGTGCTGATTAGGAAATTTATTTTCCAAATCGATTTTTCCTAAAAAATTTCCAACAAACGACTTTCATATTCCGCAAGCAAAAAATAAATCGCTGATTAGCAAATTTATTTCCCAAATCGATTTTTCCTAAAAAATTTCCAAAAAACAATTTTCATATTCCTCAATCAAAAAATAAATCGCTGATTAGCAAATTTATTTCCCAAATCGATTTTTCCCAAAAATTTGCTGAAAATCGACATTATTATGAAAAGCGACATCGCAATTCTTTAGGTTTCCAACATTTTCCTCCAGTTTTCATTTAATTCCCTGATAATCCTGATTTTCCCAGCCAAAAAATAATTTCCGACTTTTATGCTAATTTCCCTAACTTCTGGCAAACCTGATTTTTTCAAAAAAAATATTATTAAATTTTTTATA
Organism: Leptopilina clavipes; assembly: GCA_001855655.1. Classification (NCBI taxonomy): domain Eukaryota; kingdom Metazoa; phylum Arthropoda; class Insecta; order Hymenoptera; family Figitidae; genus Leptopilina; species Leptopilina clavipes. Next base: position 206,635 of record JUFY01026033.1, on the reverse strand, counting down.
TGAAAAAATTAATTATTACTATATTAATGTTATTTTTAATATTGAGGAAATATTTTTCAAGAACAAGGAAGTCGTACCTTTTGAAATAAAAGAAATTATTGTTGCAGAAATTCTCCTAGAAAATTTCCCAAGAAAATTTCATCAATATATTGAGAAATAAAATAAATAAAATGAAAATTATCGCGGAGATTAATCATCAGCAGTGAAAAGTGTAAATTGAGATGAGATTTGATGAAAAGCGGCAAAGGGGTTGAAAATAAAATCCCCGCTGAGGAAGATTGAATGAGGAACAAGTGTCTTTTGGTACTTATATGAGCAGTAGTGGGTAGATGGGCAGTGTATATATCTTGAAGAAACGGTACTTGGACCGCTGAGCACGTCTTGTAGTACAAGTCGCCTTGCTGCTCGGCTCGATTCTGCCCATTCTGCCCGGCAGTGTTTGACTCTCTTGTGAAAGTAACTTGTGGAAATCCAACAGAGAGGGGACGGATTCGCTCCTACCTTGTCGCCGGTTTCCTTCTGACGGTCCCTCGGATCGGTTGGATGGCTGGCTTGCCCAGTCGCTCTTCTCGGCTTTCACCTAGCCGATATACAAACTGATACCACGCAATCCGATCGTGTGTATAGGGAGAAAGAGAGAGAGAACCTTTGACAGCAACTCCACCAGCTGTTTAGCCGACGACCCCCTTTCAGTTACCTCGGTGAACAGTTACCCTCGTTTTATTAAAAAAAAAAAAAAAAATTTATCTTCCTTCATGGGACCAACCCTTCGAGGACGAGTGACAATCAAATTGGAAAGATGATCCCATGAAAGATCGTGAGTGAACCCAGTGTCTTTGGTCCAGGAAGGCAAAGGATAGAAAGTGCAGCGACAATAACAACGGAGTCAACAGCTGGTGAGTCCTATTCTTCACTTGATGAGAGAGAAAGTCGTGAAACCCTTTGCTATCGAAGCAAGACATCCGATCATCGATTTCACCGTTAGGCGCGCGATGCCTCACACGTGATGCCTCTCATTAACACCGATTTAACGGAAATACGGGGGAGGACAATTTCAAGGAAGTCCAGGATATTGACAGTCTTGAATATTAATATTTCTATGGGTTGATAGTTCCTGCTGTCTTTTACGAACATCATTTTTTTAAAAGTAGAAAACATTTTTTACAATTCAGGATATTTATTTCCAAGTATCAAAAATTTAGACGTATAATTTGAATTTCATTGGTAATTTAACAAGGCTCTTTAATATGTCAAAAAAGCTCGTTAAAATTTATTGGTGCTACTCATAAAGTGGTACCAGATTATAATCTCTTTGGTACTTTCAAATATTTTCCGGCTGTCACTTTGAAAGCTCTATTATAATCTCTTTGGTACTTTCAAATATTTTCCGGCTGTCACTTTGAAAGCTCTTTTGTAACATTTAGTAGGCCTTTTAGACTACTTTGGAAACATTTTAATCTTTGAGGATTCTTTGATACACTTTTAAAACTTTTTGTTTAAATTTCGAAAGATGATTGGTTCCAGTTCAAAAACTAAAGTGTTTGGGAATTTCTTCGGCACAAATTGGTACCACTTTTAAATTGGTACCATTTTATCTTTTCCTTGGTACCATATTGAAAGCTCATTTGAAACACTTTGAAAGTTGTTCGGTCCCACTTATAAAACTCTTGGTACCAGACTGAAATTTCTTTGGTACCAGTAGGAAATATCTTTAGTAATAGTTTGAAAACTTTTTTGGTGACATTTTAAAAGTGGTACCAAAGAAATACTGACGTGGTACCACTTTGAAAGTGCAACCAAGAGTAATTTCTTTGGTACCACTACGAAATATCTTTAGTAACAGTTTGGAAACTCCTTTTGGTGACATTTTAATAGTGGTACCAAAGAAAGGCTGACGTGGTACCACTTTGAAAGTGCAACCAAGAGTAATTTCTTTGGTACCACTAAGAAATATCTTTAGTAACAGTTCGAAAACTCTTTTTGGTGACATTTTAAAAGTGGTACCAAAGAAAGACTGACGTGGTACCACTTTGAAAGTGCAACCAAAAGTAATTTCTTTGGTACCACTTAGAAATATCTTTCGTAACACTTTGAAAACCCTTGGTATCACTTTTTAAGTGGTACCAAATGACAGTCTGACGTGGTACCACTGTAAAATGATACCAATTTCTTTTGAAGTATTATTAAAAAAATATCAAAGTGGTACCACATCTGAATTTCTATTTTACCACTTTAAAAGTGCTACCAAGAGTTTTTGAAATATTCCTAAAAAGATTTCAAAGTGGTACCACACCAGAATCTCTGTGGTGCCACTTTTTAATTTGGTACCAACTTAGTATCTCTTTTACCACATTGAAGTTCTTTTATAACTCTTCAAAAACTCTTGGTACCACATCGAAATCTATTTGGTACCATTCAACAAATCTTCTGGTAACAGCTTAAAAGCTCTTGATATCTCGTTTTATAAATTCTTCACATCACTTTAAAAAGCTATATTGATGGTTTTGATCAGTTTTGATTAAAAAAGTCTTTGAATATTGAAAGTTTCTTTTTATTGAAGCGAACTTCACTATTTTACTCTCTAAATTCCTTGCAGTGAGTTTCCATTCTTCTTTGAGTAGATCTAGATCTAGTGAACTCTTTAATTTACATATGATTAGAATGATCATAATTAGAAATCAATTGTTACCGATAAAAGAATATCTGGAATTTTAACAGTCAAAAAATTTCTAAATTCAACAATAATACCAAAGGGGAAATGTAAAACTCGATAAATGTATCAAGTGCGGGAAATTTAATTAATTTCTAATTGCTATTCGAAAATATTCGATATTATTGGTAATTTGAGAATTTCCTTGAACTTTGAATGTCAAATGAGAAGCCGACGTTGACACCACAATACATATTATGGTAACTTTAGATGTTGATTTAGAAAGTTTGAAAGATTCAGAAAATTCATTGAACTCATTGGTATTTAAAACTACGAATTGTTTTACGAAATTTCATTATTGAGACTTGAGACTGGAAAATTTTTTTGGAATTTTAATTATACAGAAATTGCTTTAGAGAAGCAAATATACATAATAGAAACAACATTGAAAATTTGGAATACCAGTTTGACAACTTTAGAATTTTAATTTCAATTTAATTTTAAAAATTTGTAAAAGAGATATTACCGAAACTCAATAAGATATGGAAATTTTTACAGTGTGTGTTGGAGATTTAAATCATTTGGACGCATAATAGACAAATGTTAAAGACTTGTTCAGATATATAGTTTTCAATTTTTAGGAATCTTGATTCTCCATACGTGAATACTATTAGTTTGACAGTTGAAAGAGTTCCGTACCACCTGCTAATAACACAATATCTAAATCTGGTTTTTGAAAAAATACCAATTTTACTTGTTTCCAATTTTAAATAAATTATTACTTGGTCAAAACTAAATTAATAATAATTAATAATAATAGAAGATTTATCCCTTTTTAATCATATTATTATTTAATACTTTCTTTTTTATTATCATATTTATTATTATTGTTATTATTATTACAATTATTATTTAAATTTATTATTGAAAGTAATATTATTTGAAGTTAAATTAATTACATCTATTTTTCTTTAATGGAGACTATCATCGATTGCAATTACTAATATTTCTTTCTTCAATTACTAATAAATTGAATTTTCTATCGATTCTAATACTCATTAATAGAAGTTTGTATAAAATTTTAACTACTCTTAAATTTACCTTCAAATATAAATTAAAAAATCATTGTAAATAACTTTAAGAAAAAAAATTTTTTCAGTTAATTAAATATAGTTCAATTAAATATAATAATAATAATATAAGAAAAAAAATTTTTTCAGTTAATTAAATATAGTTCAATTAAATATAATAATAATAATTTTAAGTTATCATAAATATGGAAAATGAGATTGTTTGAAGCTGCAATTGATTATAAAATTAAAAGGCAAAAACTGTGATTCTAATAAAAAAAAATCAGTTTCTAATAGTTTGGGTACGTCGCATAGATGTATTGACGAAATTGGAATTTATCGAAATATTCATAAAATCAGATCAAATTAGTCAGAATGGAATAAATTACAAAGAGGATATGTACATAAAAGTATTTGAATTCTCTATTCGTCACCCCACCAATTGATTGCGGCACACCGGATTATGTGATGATCATAGGATGCCCTTACGCAAGATCCGAGAAGATCTAGGTTCATGCGAAGAGGAATCAAGATCTTTTTTCATTAACGCCTTCCTATTCTTTTAAATATACAACACACGCAAATTTTTTAAAATTTAGAAATTTATTTTTATCTATTTTTTTATTTTTCAACTTCTTCAAAATTTTCTACTCTTTATTTATTTTCTTTTTCTCTTTTTCTTCTATTTTTCCACTTTTTATTTTTCCATTTCTTCCTTAATTTTTCTTCTTTACTGTAAAATGTACTTTCATAGCTTTTTTCTACATTTCCCATTCTCTACAAGTTTTTATGACTAAAACTTTATGTACATTGTCATATACAAATAATTCATCGAAAGTATTTTACCCTTTGCCAAAAGTGGAAGAAGTTATTTGTATTCGTAAGGTTTACATTTCGTAATTTAGTAAAAGGTTTCGGTGCACGCATTTTTCTGTTTGCTTTTTTTTTGCTGTACTACGTACGTGATTCTTCTGGACCACTTTTTACGTTTCCCATTCTCATCTCTTTCTTTCTTTTTCTTTTCATTTATTGTCGGACACTTCTTCGCGTTTCTCTCTTGGTTTCTCGCGTTTTAAGTGTGAAAAATCCTCCACCTCTTTTTTTTCAAGTTTGTTAACCATTATATCGAGTCTCGTATATTACCCTTTTCTGACGAATAGCCGTAACTCTCTCAGAACGTGACATACTATTATTACGTAGGCGTTTTGTAGCTTCAACATTTTTTTTCTAGCTTTCTCAATTTTCCATAAACAAGCTTCCCCTCAAGGCACAACGAGACAACCAATTCAAAAATCATGCATGGTTGTACCTTCTTCTAAATGCACGAATCTATATAAATTTCCTGTTTAAACTTTAAAATAGTTTCGATTATATTATACGCTTGTAAAAATAATTTCTTTTATGATAATATATTTCTTTTATTCCTTTCGGAGAAATGTAAGATTTTTTTTATAGTATTTCATTTTTATTTCTTTTGATTGAAAAAATATTCATGGGGCGTATTAAAAAAAGTATAAAAATAAAATATATTTTAAGCTCATTTTAAGATTAAAACGCTCTACCATATTTTATTCTTAAAGTTAGAATATATTCTTCAAATAAGAAACAATTTCTCCGAATGAGAATATTTTATATTCTTAATGATTCAAAAATTGTTTCTTTATTTATTATTTCTTTATTTATTATTGTTTATTTCTAACATTAAGAATAAATTTCTACAACAGTATTCACAAGGGCCAAAAGAATAATTGAATGAATAATTTTGAAATTGTCACGTAATAATAATCTATATAATTATTTGTCTATTATATGCATTTATATGTATATACCTAAAGAATTTTCTTTTACAAGAAATTAATGTTGTTGAAAATAAAGACTGACCTAATTCAAGCTCTAATTGTATATTATAGTGAGTTAATGCAATAATTGCCTCTTATTGCGAGTTTAAAATCTTTTGTACCTAAGTGAAAGAAAGGATCTAGTTTTATATACATGTACAAGGCAAGGAAGTGAATGTCGCACAAGAAATGATCGTTGAACTTCCTGTAATGTTTATACAGTCCCATTGACTGCGACAGAAAGAGAACATAATGTTTCTTGAAACAATGTAACATGTTTCTTTGAAATTTATTGACTCTTAAAGATTCACAAACACCTTTCTTTTCAAATATCAAAAGAACAAAAAAATTCCCCAACAACATTACAAATATACATAATCTGTTCTGGTGCAAATCATTTTTTATTTCAATGACTAAAACAAATTGAAGAAGAATTTTTTTTTCTTCCATTCCGAAATTAACAGTCGGCAGAAAATATATAAAATATTATAAATTATATTGAATCAACACAATAACAATTATAATTATATAATTAATTCAAAAGAATTGCAATTAAAATTAAATTAATCCATTTCAATTGCAATTCAGAAAATTGGTAAAGAAAAATTTTTCTATATTTGAAAGCAATTATTTTGTAAACAATATAATATATAATGTGTTAATTGTTGAATGAAATCACTTGAATTTCTCTTTTTCTATAATAATAAAAATGTTGTAACATCGGTTAAATGGATTATAAAAAGGTATTCTGTGTTCTTCCTGCGTAACGCAATATAACTTCAAAATGAGATGAAACTAAAACTTTCCTAAACAATTTGCACCAATTCTTTAAACCAAATGCATCGTTCCTTTCCTGATTCGAGTATTTATGGAAATTACTCCAATTGAAGGCGCACACAATCTAAAGTCAAGCTCAAAGCCGTAGACTTTCACCTGGTTCGTCCCATCAGAATAAACTTTCGATTATTCAATCCTGTGCCATAACAAAAGAATTGTTTTACTTACAAATTCCTTTTTTATATACACTACAAATTTTTTTATAACAACTTTTATATATTAAAACAACATAAAGACAACTTTTGCTTAAACCATTCACTACATAATTCAATTTAACATTATAATTATAATTATTATTGTAATATAAAAATATATAATAATTATATTATATAATAATAATAGTTAATAATTATAATGATAATAATAATTATTATTATTATTATAATTATACTACTATTATTTTTATTATTATATTATATATGTTAATTAACCTTTTTCGCATGTGAAGATAAATTTTCTAAAACTTTCAACTTCATATCATTAATTGAAGATATCTTAATTAGGCTGACATTAACCGAAGTTAGCATTGACTGTTTCTCTCCTGAATAAATTACTATCGAAGCTGTAATTTCTATTAATGAAGAATAGTAAACTATTGGATGTCTATTAATTATATTAAATAGAATTAATTGAAGCTACCATTGTTTGCATCTTTTATTGAAACTATCACTGATTGAGTCAACAAAAATAGTACACGAAAAACAATAAAGTAACTATTATTATTTACAAACTAAAACCTAAATTTTCTGGAATTTCTCTCAATTTTTACTATTTTCGGAGTAAATTTTGCTATACGTTCAACGTGAATTCTACTATAATTTTACTAAAATTTACTCTGGAAATAGAAAAAATTAACAGAAATGCCGCAGAATTTACAGATAGTTTAGGTTTTAATTTGCATAAAAAGTAAAAATTACTTTAAAAATTTGTTCAGTGTATAAATTCCTCTTCTTCTTAAATGCCTTCAGATAGTAAATTTTTAATTTATCGACTTGGATAATTTAAACAATTTTTTAAAACAAGCGATTCCTGATTTTTTCTACACAACAGAAAAGAAGATAAAAAAACATGACGAGTAAATTTTCTCATGCCTCTATATATAGTATAAAATATTGGAACCGCAAAGTATAGCGACTTTTCAGACTTTCAAGGAAAAGTGATGCCCTTGAAGGGAATAAAAATCCTCAAAGTAACTACAGACCTACCAGGATTCTCACAAATTAACAACATTGCACAAACCATAAAATATTCAAGCCCAACCCATTTATGGACTTCTTACATTAATGGTTTTTGGTTTTAAACAAAATAGAATAGCCACAACCGTAAACTATGTAGACGTTACACCTACGTCCCTCAGAATAATAATTATTCTCCATAGTTTGTTATTATGTACCATCCTCGACAACTGCCTTTTTATTTTTTTTTCCTCCACTAAACCACATACCAAACTTTTGTCTTCTCTTTCACTACTGGCCTGAAACTACATGCTAATAATGTAAAATATTATTATATACAAATACGCACATAAATTATATAGAGAAACAATTTTGTCTACATTATTTTCATTCTCAAGTAACGTTCAAGTTACGTGCAACTATATATATGTATATTTCATATTATGTGTGACTAGAAAACGATCCTCCTACTTGCGAGGGTGGAGAATATGAAGTTACCCAATAAATAAAGCACTATAGCTCAACTTGTAAAAAATAAAAATCATAGCACACACATAACGACTTTTTAAACTGGAATTTATTTGCTTTATTGTGTAACAAATTCTTCGCATAGTTGTTCATTAGACGCTGCTATTGTTAGGATAATATTCTCTATAATAAAAATATATAATAAAAGTGAAAGGTACTTTTTGTCGTCGATTTTTTTTTTGTTATTAGACATTTTATTGGAATTGATTTGAATTTGAATTATAGAGATAAAATTTTTCATACTCAGAGACAGAAAAATATTCCCAGTCCTGAAGAATCGAACCCCGGCCCTTGGTGTTGCGAGTCGAGTACGCTAACCACGTGGCCAAAATATCTTCTTTATAAACTACTGAGTTTCTTTCGATTTCGGCAGTTAATGAGACTTTAATGAGTAGCAATTAATTAAATGAGGCAATATTACAGCAATATTTCCACCTACAAGTATTAAAATATTTAATACTTCGCGAATATTGCATAGTTATTATGAAATTAGCTCAACAATATTGTTTAACTTCAAATTAATTAATTTAAAATCGCATTAAAAATATTTTCCATAAAAAACACATTCGTAACAATAATTGCAGAACTGCAACAGATATTTTTCAAACTTTTCTTTTTTTTTTTTTTATTAATGTTGTTAAAATTGTATATCAGTTTAATTTTATAACACGATTGTAATTACGGACAATATATATCTAATATATGTATTATTTATGAAAATGATGAGTTTCCTATATTTAACAATTTCTTTTCTCTACTCCAACTTTATAACATGAAAAAGTTAATGCATAATAAGCGAGTCTGATATTTTTTTCGTTTCCCTGAAATAATTGACGCTATACTTTCTAATTCAGTAGTAGCTGCGCATGGTCAGACATCGCGTCCCATATTTCAAGTAGTATAGAGCAATAAAGTCCGAGACTAAATCCGGCAAGAAATTTTTTTTTCTCAATAATATTAAAAATATACGATCACATAAATAAATGCGGTTTTACATATTGATTTTATTTTAATATATCGACGCAAAGAATTCGATTTGTTAATTAAGTTTCGTAAAGAATATAAAATTCTGAATGTAATTTTTTAACGCAGATAATTTTTATTTACGATATAAGGGAGATTATAATTTACTGTATAACATAATGGAATATTAAATTCAATGAATTATATTATACTAATTAAATGAATGAATGAATGAATTTGCAATAAGAATATAAAAGAGGGAAACAATTACAGTTTAAAATGTATATTATTGATGGAAAGGTGTGGTTATAATTTGTCTTTTATGAATAATAAAAGTTTCCTAAATGTCATTTTCATTGTTTAAGCGTTTGAGTGCTCGCGTTATTCTTTAAACTCGCACGTAAATGCGCGTCTTATGTTAAAAGGTATCGGGTGAACTTGTGAAAGTTGCCGCCGTCGAGGTCGTTTATTTTCTTTGCCTAGGGACAATGAAAACAATTTAAAACTTCTCTCGCAGAATTTTGCAACTCAGTTGAGCCATTTCGGAAACTAAAAACTGTACTAAAACATTTCGAAAGTTCTCATTTCACTATTGAACAAAAACAAAGATAATCATTTCTTATTTAGAAAAAAAAAAAAAATACAATCTTCATTATTCATTTTAGGGACGTAAATTTTTCTAATTACTGTCTTTTTAAATTAACAATTTCACTTGTAATCACGGTGATTGTAATTGTCATTAACGGACAATTTTTACTTCAACTGCGTCTATAATTATTGAAGTTATCCTACAGAAACAATAATTGAAGCTATCAATAAATATCATTAAATTATATATTATATCGTTGATTATAATTGCTATTATACACTAATTAAAATAAAACTAAATACCCAGGAAGCTAAAATCAATTAATTAATAAAAAAAAATCAAACAAGTTCAAATTGATTAGATTCAGTAAAATAATTTTAAAAGAAATTAAAAATCACTTTAAAAGAAAAAATGAAGACATTTGAAAATTCTCAAATGCCTTGAAATTGAACTCACAATTTATTCAAGTGCAAGAACAAATGAACTTTTATCTCTAGACATATATCTTGTTATTTGCGAAAACTATTATCATTGGAAAAATTATTGTCTTGAGCAATACGTCGATAATCCTAGACAATTGATTCGCACATGTCGTATTCAATTATAATTCCTCTATCCAAGGGCTTTAAAAAGAAAAAAAAATTGTAATCTACTTCTTCGACATCATTATGCTTTCACGGAACGAATATAAAAAAATGTAAACTATAAAAAAATAAATAAAGAACGGGAAATTAACTAATCTCAAACACACCTTGTATCGTTCCTTCACCATGAAATTAATAAAATTGAGGTCACACCTATGTTAGAAAATTACATTGATGATGACGACGACCACTATTTCAATTATCTCCGATTTCTAAATTTACATATTATTTATTCAAATATCGGAAGTCGTGAGAAACTACCTGATATAAACGATATTCAAAAATACATTTTTTCGAAAAAAAAATTTTCCTCTGTCCTATAGATTTTCTAGGACGCAACTATTAGAAAAGTCGGAATATTTTCTTTCCCCAGAGATAAAAATTCACAAGCTATAATGAAGATGTCTCCTATATGAGTAAATAGTATTCTGAAATTTCTGCGACATTGTTGTATTGCAAATGAGTTGTTTCTAAACAATAAAAGAAAGGAGTAGGTAGAGAGAGAGAGAGAGTGGGTGAGTGAATCGTCGAAGCAAATAGATCTATGATTAAATGCGGTCATATACATCATTCCATTCAAATTCTCCTCTCGTTGTTCATGGTGAAAAAGAAACGATTTTCTATCGCACGACGGAAATCTCTAGCAAATAAATCGACGCTATCAATAAAACCACTGCCAACATATACCTTACATTTTCAACAACTTTGATATAAATCTTTATAAATTCTCCTACAATCAACATTTTCTCCTTTCCATATACAAATTGGCAAAAAATAAAATTTACATCTAAAAAAATTTTTTATTCAAGAACTTTCCAAAAATCTAAAAATGGAACTATTTCAAAGAACAAGAATTTCAATCTCCCTCTTTAAAATGAGAGGAACTCATTTATAAGAATTAATATGCGAATTTTTCAAGACACAATTACAAAAGTGCGTGCGAGGATTTAAAATAAACATTGGTACTTAAAGGACTCAGAGACCCTCACCTTTTACGACCTTCTCTTTTAAATACTTATCATATTGTACAAGTTTCACCTTGAGCAATTTTAACCGGCTAATTTATTAAAGTTAATAATCTCCGCCCTCTTTTTATTGAAAAAAAAAAAATAAATAAAATGAAGCGATATCAAAGAAACAAGAAATACTCTCAATAAAAAAGGGATTAGTGTGCGCAAGGGCCAAAAGGATGACATTAATTTTCCAAATATAAGTGGATTCCGAGGTTCTGTCGAGGTTTTATGGGTGTTTTTTGCGAAACAACAGAGAAAGTGGAGGGGCAAGGGAGAAATTAAAAAAAAAAAACAACATGATGCTTTTTATATTGGGAAAAAAAAGTGCGAGTGGTTTGTAAGAATAAGACGCTAAAGGGTATAAAGATGAAAGAAAAAAGAATGCCAATTCATGGCCAAGTCACGACATCGAGTTCTGGAATCCGGGTGACCACTGTATATACTTCCCTTTGTGCAATCTTGTTTCACTCTGCGCCTCGCCTTCGTCGTCCTTCTTTCACGGCACTTAACATCCGTCGTTATCGCAATTTTCTCTTCTTAAACGGTTCTTCATTCGTCCAAATCGCTTGTAAAGCGCAAAACAAAAGGAGGAGTCACAATCTCGACGTATGTCTCTTCATTAAAAAAAAAAAAGAAGGAAGAAGAAGAAGAAGAAGAAGAAAAGAGGCACTTTATTACTTACAACAAAAGTTATTCCCTGTTATATGTATATAGAAATTCAATTTATTTCGACATCCAGCTGTTTCATGTTTCATATTATATTTGATACAACGCTTATTATATCCTTCTAATTTATTTATTACCTTTACTCGTCAACTTAATACGATATCGCTTGTTAAACATGCGCATGTACTATGCAGACATTCGCTACCTTCAATAAACAATTACATATTATTTCCAACTCCTATACCATATATTGATCGTGTAAAGTACCATTGCACTTTTCAAGTTATATATTGTAAATTAAAAGTTTCCATTGATTCGAATTTCTATTGGTAATTAACATCAACAGTGAAGCTATATCAATGTGTGGAATTTCCATTATATCAAAACAATTTTATTATCTAATAACCATAATTTGAAGAAACAATCAATTGTTTTACTAACGAAAATTTAAATTACAATCGATGACAATTGCCATGAATTAGAAATATTAATAACTGAAGTTGCCATATTGATCGACAATTTTTAATTAATTGAAGATACTATTAATCGAAGCTACTATTATTAATTGAAGATATTATTAAGATACCATTCACTGAAACTACTGATACTATATCAATTGAAGATTCTATCGACCAAAACTGTTATAAACTAATTGAAGATACTATTAATCGAAGCCACTATCAATTGAAGATATTATTAATCAAAGCTACAATTAATTAAAGAAGCTTTCAATGAACTTAGTAAGTTACTATTTCTCAAAGCTACGATAAATTGAAGATACTATTAATCAAAGATACGATTAATTCAAGATACAATTAATCAAAGCTACGATTAATTGAAGATATAATTGATCAAAGCTACTATTAATTGAAGATACAATTAATCAAAGCTATGATTAATTGAAGCTACTATTAATTGCAGATTCTTTTAATAAAATTACTATTAATCAAAGCTACGATTAATTAAAGATACAATTAATCAAAGCTACTATTAATTGAAGATACAATTAATCAAAGCTATGACTAATTGAAGCTACTATTAATTGAAGATTTTTTTAAACAAAATAACTATTATCTGAAGCTACAATTAATCAAAGCTACGATTAAATGAAGATATAATTAATTAAAGCTACTCTTAATTGAAGATGCAATTAATCAAAGCTACTATTAATTGAAGATACAATTAATTAAAGCTACGATTAATTGAAGATATAAGTGATCAAAGCTACTATTAATTGAAGATACAATTAATCAAAGCTATGACTAATTGAAGCTACTATTAATTGAAGATTTTTTTAAACAAAATAACTATTATCTGAAGCTACAATTAATCAAAGCTACGATTAATTGAAGATATAATTAATTAAAGCTACTCTTAATTGAAGATGCAATTAATCAAAGCTACTATTAATTGAAGATACAATTAATCAAAGCTACGATTAATTGAAGATATAAGTGATCAAAGCTACTATTAATTGAAGATACAATTAATCAAAGCTATGATTAATTGAAGCTACTATTAATTGAAGATTTTTTTAAACAAAATAACTATTATCTGAAGCTACAATTAATCAAAGCTACGATTAATTGAAGATATAATTAATTAAAGCTACTCTTAATTGAAGATACAATTAATCAAAGCTACTATTAATTGAAGCTACTATTAATTGAAGATACAATTAATCAAAGCTACGATTAATTGTAGCTACTATTAATTGAAGATTCTTTAAACAAAATTACTATTTACTGAAGCTACATTTAGTTGAAGATACAATTAATCAAAGTTACCATTGTTTGTAATGGTTTAATTTGATTAATAGTAGCATCTTCATTTAATAAACTTTAATATATTAAGCCATATAATTTTTTTTCTCCGAAAATTTTCTCATAATAAATAAAAAATTTGCATAATAATAATAATAATAATAATAATAATAATAATAATAAGAAGAAGAAGAAAGGGAAGAAATAGAAATTAGATGCAACTGAAGTAAGTAATAGATAGAAAACACTGTAAAGTAATGTAAAAGTACATTGACAAAAGACCCTGACATTTATCTAGCTTCAATCTTGTCACCGAAAGACTGTTAATAATACACATATATATAATAAGAAAATAATTCCATCAACATTAAAAACATGTCTACCATCACGCAGTAAAAACGTATTTTTGTTAAAAATGTATTAATAAATACAATATTGATTCAACAAAAATGTCGTTATTTGCTAGTAATAACAATATAATAAATTTAAAAAAAAAATTGTTATATGAAGAATAACGAATTCCATATTATGAGTCATAGAGGACTTGGGAGAAAAAAATTGGAAGTTCCAGGATGTGAGTCGATCCTTGCAAAATCGGAATTCGAATGACGTTTCCCTTTTTATGCAACCTTTTCTATAGACACCTCACCGCGCCCTTCACCACCTTTGTTCTAATTTCATAACTTTCCATTGACGTATATTCACAATGCGCTAACGATCTCCTATAAGTCATGAGATGAAATTGCAAGGTCGTTATTCTCTTTCTAGCTTCTTTCTCTCTCTCTCACTATTTCTCTATCTCTCCTCTCTTTTATACAATATGTTCAATGAAGAAAGCATTCTTGCATGTTTACATTCCGTCTATTGCCAATCGAATCAGGAAATAGAATTACATAAAGAGTGACATTCGCACTTCCATATGAGGTAATTCACATATGTACTAAATTGTTTCTTATACAATTTCTTCCTTCAAGAAAAATATCAATCATCGAACAATTTTTTTTTAATCATCCCCTGCGAAAAAAATAATAATACATGTGACGCACACTGAAGAAAGATATACCTTAGAAGCAAGTTTAATAAAGATAAATCTATCACAAACATAATCTGTAATTCGTTTGCTTCTATGCCTTTCTTCACAGCGCGTCACATATTATTATAATTTATAATTAATTAATTAATTTATTTATTTTATAATTTATAATTATAATTTTTAATCATTAATCAGCAAATATTTTATAGAATTTTAAAAATTACCACAAAAAAATAACAAAACCGTATAAAACAAAACTAAAATTATATTCGATACCGCGATTTTAAATCAACAAACCGAATTTTTTTTCCAACTTATAATTCAATATATCCGCTCGTTAATGTCAATTACCAAGTCGTATAATAATTTTATAGTAACTCTTAAGCAATTCACCAAAGGATAAATCATGTTTGCCCTACTGGAAGCTTGTTACCTCGCGGAAAGAAATGAAAAAGGAACACTGATCCTATTTACTTAACCAACCGGATTTGCTTGACTTGCACTACCAGGCATGCATATGTATACATATACATTGTATATACACATATATGTACACGAGGGGGGTTAAAAAAAATGTTTAAACCTAATTATAGCGAGCATTGTGTCAAGAGAACTTTATGTGCCAAGAGAAGACAGTAATCGTTCATCGTTCAATGAACTTTGAACCTTTCGCTATACAAGACACTCTACTGGACCTTTGCCTAGGTTTTATGGCCAACATCGTAAATTATATGACCTGCTAAGAGAAAAAGGCGAATTCATCGGGGAACATTTCAAAGGAATTTCATATATGACGGCCTCACAGGAACTTTAAAGGCCATAGGAACGATCGACAACAGCGGACATTGTCCTTAACAAAGTTGAACGGTCTTAGGTAAAGGACACAAGCAAAAAAAAAAAAAAATATTATTCATCGTACCCCTTTTTGTTTCTTGGTGACCATCGAATTCGCGATGGAATTTTAAAAAAGAGAGACACAAATCGGTTTAAGCTTTTACCTTGGGACCATGACTTGACAGCTAAAAACACGTTCTGGAGCCTTTCACTTTAGAATTTTTAGTTTTCTTCAAACTTGACGAGAGTGGTCACGAATTTTTATAAATTTCTCTTTCCTCCGTGATTTTTTTCTCTCTCTTCTTACAAATGCGACGATATTTTTATTTGCGCCAAAAAAGAAGAATTGAAGGAAATCAAATGTATCACTTTTGTAATTAATTTATTAATTTGAATTTTATATTTATTATTGATTATTTATAGTAAATGGTTCAACAATAATTGGTGGCAGAGAATTTATTGTAAACACGAAAAGTCAAACATACTCTCGAACTTTGTAATATTGAGTTGTTATTACTTTCCCTTTTTTACTCTCAAAGAAGATACACAAAATTACTGTAATCAGTACTTGATTTATTTCCCTGTGAAAATTAACTCGAAAACTTGAGTCTCAACTGTCGAATATTGTAACTATTTCAGAAGAAGTGTCGAAATTAGTATCAGGAATGAGGAGAGAAATCTGACTCGGAACAGAATCCAGTATATTTTTTGTGCCTCAGGGGAACCGCTACGAGTAAGAATTTTTATTGAGTAAATACAATCGTCATTCGAAACATTTTTTCCAAATGAAGCAAAAATTAAAACTTAAATGCTTCACTAAAAAAAAATAGTAAACAAAATAATAATTTTTAAGAATTCGAAAGTCGAAACTCAAATAACCGTAATTATTAAATTATTATTTTACAAACTTAAAACATACTCAAGTACAGAAAAAAGAATTTCATACATATATGTAAATACAAAAATAAATTTTCAGATTAAAGATTAACGCACTAAGTACTGCTTTTTAAAAGAAAGAAAGAAAAAATTGCAGATACAAATGTGAAGATTAAAAATTATACAAATTAGCTGCAACATTTCTTAGCCAAGACAAGTTGGAGGCAAAAATAAGACAAAAGAATCAGAAACCTTTTATTCTAATGAACCCGGGAAGATTAAAGATTCGAGTGCGCTTGAAATTTCAGGCGCTCGGAGAAGAATCCTAAGTATTATCGTCACTTAAACGTCTGCCAGTGTATACCAGGTGATACAAAACTAATTCCCTTCGGTTTATCATATCAGAGCAGTTGAAAAAATTCAATGCAAAAAAATTTTCTTTAAGAGAAAAATTATTGAAAGCGATTTCTAAAATACCAGAGATAAAATTACAACACACTGCAGAAATATTGTCTAAATATTGCCAAATAAGGTACGGAATATTGCTTTAATATTGAGGTTTGCCTGACAATGTTATCCAAAGGCGGATATAATCAATATTACAGAAATATTCCCTGAATATTACAACGAAAATTGTCTCTCAATATTTCAATGCAACATTTCCGAACATTGCAGAAAAATATCAAGACAATGTTTTTGCACTGTTTGGAATATCGTTTCCAATTAAAATTTTTCTCCTACATCTATGCGATACATTGTGCGAATATATATGTATATTTTATTGACGCATGTTAAACTACGATATATCGGTGATTAAAAAGTGTATCACAAGAAGTACTTTAGAGAGGAATGTTTTCTCTATAGTGAATAAAGACAGCCACACCCAACAATGGTTTCCCATAGGAATGCTGGACATAGAAATTTGCAATATGTGAGAACCCAGAAAGAGTTTTTCTCCACATTTTATATCTGGCGCAAGTCATTGTTTTTGATGATCATATTTCTGTTTCATCCATATATACCGTAATCATAACTTTCATCTACTTAGTTTGAATTAGACTATATAATGAATATGAAGAAAAAAAGAAATTCACTTTTGCTCAACAAATCACATTCATTAAAGAAGCTGAATGGTGAATAAAATTTTTACAATATAGAAAAAAGAAAAAAATAATCATTTTATTTATTAAAGATGATAATTTGGAATTGAATCAAGGGGAATAAATCTTAGAGTGAAAATTTTACATCTTTAAATTATCACTACGAGATGTTATCATCAAATGACAAGAGCAAAAGAATTACTCCGGGCGGAGTTAATTCTATTCTCCTTTTTCAACTCCTAAAATAAAATTTATTTGATTCAAAGAACTGATAACCTGTCTATTATCTAATAAATACACTGAAAAAATTATTAACTAACTTTTACTATTTACAATTATATTGAAACCTAAACTGTCTGGAATTTCTGCGGCAATTTTTACTATTTCCGGAGTAATTTTACTACTTCTAAAGCAACTTTTAGTCAAATTTACTCCGGAAATAGTAAAAATTGACAGAAATTTTCTACAGTTTAGATTGTACTTCGTAAATAGAGTAAAAGTTACTTTATTATTTTTTTATTTCCTTGAACCAAATAATTTTTATTAAATCAAATAAACTGTAATTGAATCAATAATTTCCGTATTTGAATAAAATATAATTTAATTGACTCAAATACAATTAAATTGCATCAAATAAAATTCACTTGATACAAATAATTATTTATTTGCTACAAATGATAATTTATTTGATAATAATCAAGTATCAGGAATGAGGAGAGATTTGAATCAATTAAATTTTTTTCAGTGTACCGAGTAATAAATTAATTCACTCTAAAAGTTGATTTTTAACTCGGAAAATTTTATTTCCGCCTCCAGTAGCCTTTGCCTTCTAGAAATTTTTACAATGTACTGTTATTTGAAAGCACTACAGCACTGTGAAAAATTCCAAGAGTTAAATTCTACTCGAATAAAAATTACTCCCAGCAGTCCCAGCTTCAGTAGAATAACTCTCAAAAATTTTTTACACTGAAATAGTAAGTTTAATTAACCCAATTAAAATTCTAGGAGTAAAGTTTCGAGAGAGTTAAAATCTAACTCCCTTTTCTTTTACAGTGGCAATATAATTTAAATAATTGAATTAAACGTGCCTTAAAGAAACTCTTCTTCAACAAATATATAATTATAAAGGCGCAAAGCGTATGTGTGATAAATCTAAAAGCACATTGCGTGAAGCAATAAAAAAGAAAATTATGAATGAAGAGACTAATTGTGAGAAGAGGTGTGAATGTTGATAATTGAAGAAACACCCTCTATACATTGGCGTGTGGCGCGTTCGACCTCACCATGTGATACGCTAAAAACAGTTAAATAATAAAAATGAAAGGTAGAGGGTGTTGGAGGGGAAGGGTTGCGAGGGGGGAATGTATGCTGCTTACAAGAGAGGGGCAATAAAGAAAGAAAGAAAAAAAAAAGAAGAAAAAAAAAAGAAAAAGAATGAAAACGAATGGCGAGGGCGGCAACCGACACGGCCGGTCGCAGTAGACGTCCTTGCACGTTATCTCCGCGACATACGTACCTTTCACTTTCAAGACTCCAGGAACCAGAAACTCCGGAGCTCATGAACAAAGATACGCTCCTGACACCATGAAAGAAACGACTGTCCATATGGGACAAACTTGAATCCAACTCAAGTCGAACGGTAGTTTTTAATCGTCATTTACATTGGCGTCGGAGTTTAGGACCACCTTTGCTCTACATATTAAATTTCTTGTCCTTTCACTTTACGGACAAACCACGAAACTTTGTTTCAAAATCACTTTATTGATTTCTCCAAAATTTCCTCCACAAAATATGATTTTTAATATAAGATCATAATTAAATTTCAGCTATATGAAGGTCAATTTTTATACAAAAATGAAGAAATCGTACTGATGTCATATTTTACATAAGAAATTATTACGTATAGTGGTATTTTCTTTTAATATCACATTGTTAAAAAGTAAATCTTATTTTAAGAAAAGAAAGGAGTCTTATTTTAAGATGCAACATTTTTAAGACTGATTTATTTGTTCGTCTTAAATTCAGCACATTAAATATCTGCCCAGGAAATTAATAAAAACTCCTAAAAATGTTATCGTAATTTAAATAAGGCTCTTTTTCCCCTAAAATTAAGATTTAATTTTTATAATTAAGGTTTGACAGTTTAATAATTAATTTAAAAAGTTAATTAATTAATTAATTTTAAAAATTTAATCATTAAAATAAATTAAGTTTCTTGAAGATCATCAAGAGCGGCTATAAATATCAATAAACTTGAATAAAGAAATCAGAAACCACTGTATAATAAATGACTTCGATATAAAAATCAGCAAAATATCAATCAAATATAAATTGAAAATATACAATAGGTATATATGAATTTATTAAATCGATTAGTGGCATTCGCTTCGGGTCATATAATGAAGAAGGAATTGTATCGCGAGAATGAATTATTACAATCATTAGCACAAAAGGCAAATCTTAGCCGCAAAGATGATTATTATTTTATACCAAATCCTATACCATTGAAAAGTATATATTAAAGAAAACCTGCACGATCTGAAAAGAATCCCAAAGGAATCGATTTTATAATAAGTTTCCCAATAAGTATGGAAATTGATATCAGATGAGTATAAAATATTCAAAAGGTCTGGAAGGTTATGAGAAAGTTCAGAAGATTCTGTCTGGAAAATTGTAGAGTACCTACATGTATACTTCGTGAAATGAAATCGAGTTTTCAAAGACCCTTATGGATCTTGAAACATTCTCAATATTCTCAAATATTCTAAATATAACGACAAATACTTTTAATACAATAAATTCAAATTTCATTAAAATTTAAATATCTACAATCATTTTTACTGTTACAAAGTTCTTTAATTAATTTGTAAATACACTTAAAGAAATTTGATTCAAATAACCGATTAATTGTACCTAATAAATAATTACTATATTTGTAATAAATATTTACTTGCAGCAAATAATTTTTATTTAAATCAAAAAAAATTCTAATTCAATCAATAATTTCTGTATTTGAATCAAATACCATTTAATTGATTGAAATAAAATTTATTTAATACAAAAAAAAATTTATTTGACAATTGTCAAGTAATTAATTATTTGAATCATATAATTTTTCTTCAGTGTAGTAAATTTTTTAAAAACCATACAATATTAATTGTTGAAAAAAATGGATAAAATTTATCATTTAATTAACTTATAAAGTATTTCCATATTTTTTTCCTTATTATTATAATCATAGTAATAATTATTATATAATAAACCCATATATATATTATTATATTTGATTATTATATATTATATAATAATGATAATAATAATAATAATAAATAAAATAATAAACTCGATTGGAAAAATGTATACAGATCCTGAAAAGTTCATATATATTATACATTTCTCCAATGACTCACGATCGCAAGTCTCTCAGTTATTATTGATTTTATATACAGATTGCTACATAACGAGAGATGTAAAATGTCATCACTATATAAAAAGCAATTAAAATCATTCAAGAAAAATTTTTTTACAAAATTTTCTGTTTGAAAATACTTTTTTTTCCACCCATAATGAAATAGAATTATTTATCGTTCATATAAACTTCAAGTGTGTAAGCCCTTTCAGCGTCTCTTATAAAATGTCCTTGCGCGTGCTATAAACTTTACCCCAAAAATAAAAATTATACTTCAAAAGTCGTAAAATACATAGGTATATACATAAATGAAAACAAAAAAAGAAAAATTGTCTGGTGGGAAAGGAACGATCATTAAAAGCTGATTCCTTAAAACCAGTTTTAGGTTTCCCCCCCAGCGAAGGTCTTATCTTTTCCTGAATTCTAATTAAATATTTATAGGACTTAGAGTTCAACTGCAGAATCAAGTATCAGATATTGGATATATATTTCCTAGCGGTATTTAAATTTTGTTTTTAATATTCGTGCAAAAAAAAAAAATAAAACAAATTTTTTCGCAATTTGATAAATATTCTATCTCTAGGTATATAAATAAATATATGTATGCCTAGAGTGTTGGACGTATATTGCTTGCAAAATTAGTTGACCAGGTCTGGCGTCGAGTTATACTACTTTCTCGCGATCGACAATGACGTATTGAAGTTATTTCACATGTCCATAACAGTAACGAGGCAAACATACGCAAACCTAACGAAGTACACCCTAAAGCTGACATTCGTTATTCTTAAACGACACTTTTATATTTTCCCTTCAATAAAATTCACTTTCGAACACTCAACAATATTTATATCAATTATTTATTGCCTATTCTCGCAACTTCATGGGAAATGGATTTATTTTTTAATTGGTTTTTTTTAGAAAAACACGCACAGAAGAAAATTCATTTTTGAATCATTTTCTTTAAAATTCTTCAAATTCTTCAACAATTTTTCTATTTAAGAAAAATCATTTTCAAAATTTCGAAATTTCAAAAATATTCGATTAAAATTAATTAATAAAAATTGAAAAATAGTTTCTAGAAAGTTTATAAAATAGTTTCTTAGACTTAACACCAGTATAGAAAAAAAATGTGTGGAAAGGATAAATTGCTTCTTGGAGCGATAAATTGCCGATGAAGGTGTCGATACATACGAAAGGAAGAAGATAAATATAAAAAAAAAGTTAACGTTGGCGCCTATGATTGTTTGTGCTGAGTTTGTGCCACCTTTCTCTCTCTCTCTTTTTTTATCTCTTTCTTCCACCCGAACAACAATCTGCGGCATCGAGATTTTATTGTCCGATTAAACTTCCGATTCGCGTTTGTACTTGTACACGCAATTCTACTTTGCTTCAGGATACATATTATGTTTTTTTAAATCTCCACTCGACACTTTTCAAGTTCAGAATGATTTAACTATATAATATAGATGATTATTTAGTTGATAAAAAAGTAAATTGCAATTACCAATGAATAATTGACTCATTTATAATATATATTTCTTCAATTCTTTTCTTTTCTTATAAATTATATAAATGTCAGTGTGAGTCAATTAATCATTTTTGTCGGCAATTAAAAATTCATGAAAAGAAGAAAAAAAAATTTAATTTCAAAACTTTAGTGTTCTTGGAAGAATTTTTCTCCCTTTTGGAAGATTTATGAGAGAGATCTCTTTTAATAATTAAGTGAAATATTGCTGTCTGTTATTTGAGAGAACTAAACTGCATCGAATAATATGCAAGACTTATTGTTAGTACAATGCAATTTTAAAACGTGTGGAAAGTTGCGCAAATGAAAATAGCGTAACACTTATCTTTTCATAGTTATATCCATTTTTACACTTCTGTGGATACGAAATCATTCAACATCCCTCATTACTGTGATTAGTCTTCATTACTCCCACTGGATTTATTATCATATAATTTCACCTTCTTCTCATGCAAGCTCCTTCTCGTTTCAAGTGGAAATTATAAAAATCTCACTTACCTTATAAGGAATCATGAAGAATTTGATTTTCATATTTATTCACGCCTTATCCCTTTTTTTACTCGATGTCCCGTTCTCAATAGGAAAGATATTATATTCTGCAAGTTCTTTGTGTTTCAAGGTTCCCTTAGTATCTGAAAATAAAAAATTACAATTATTATTAAATTACAAAACATGGTTTCATTTACATTGTTATGAATTTTTTTTTTTTTTTAATATTCTTGTTGGAAATTTATTTGCGAACAATAAATGGTTTTAACCAAACAAATAGTATTTCTGCTATTCAAACATTTAAAGAAACTACCGTTTCGTAAGTTTTGTAAACAGTCAGGAAATTAAATAAAGGAAAAAAATATTCTCTAATAACTTGAATACTACAAATTAAAATAATTTCTTGAAATGTCGCATTGAAAACAGAATATGCTTTCAAATACCTATACAGAATTGGAGAAGGAAAGCAACTTTTCTTATCTTCAATTTTTTACTTTTATCTTTCAATAATTATTTCTATTCAATATAAAATATTTCCATTAGCATAATTTGGATAATTAATTTCAATTAAAATTAATTTTAAGTTGATAAATCCAATTTTTATAATTTTCCTCTCTTTATAATTTCCTCTCAATTTAAATGAAAAATTTTTTCTTAATATTTTTCAGATATTTGTTTACCAAAATGGCCAAAATTCAGCAACAAAATGGAGTGGTACCTGGAGGAGGAGGTACAGGGGTCGATGACTTTTCCGATGACGACAGCACACCCTTGACTCAAGATTACGCCGCAAGGTATATACCTGAAATTAAAATAAAAGTAAAATTAATCCATCAACAAAAAAATCAAATAAATTTTTTTTCTTATATTTAAATCAAACGACAGAAAACTAATTAAGTTACAATGATTTAACTATAAGGCAATATAAAAAAAATAATTTTTATAAAAATCGTTTCCTATCACTATTCACTAGTCACAAAATGAGGAAATAATTCTATTTAATTAAAATAAACAAGCTTATATTGTCAATTCAAGTAATAATTCTACTTTCATCATTTGGAGCAAAACTTTGAAACTAAGATTGATGAAGATATAAGGATTGTTTCGTAAAACAAGAGTGAAGCGTATAATAATCAATAAAGACAGTTTAAATCAGCAATAAACTTGAATTCTGTCTTGAGGTTTGAAGTAATTAGATAAAAATGTTGTCAGCAATTGATCACTCAAGTGAAAATTCCCACAGTGAACACGACAGACACATATAATCTGATAGTTGAGTCATTTTGTATCCTTCAAATCAAAAAAGAAAGGTTCTAACAGTTTTAGATTTTAAACTTGATTGAGAGATGCATTTCTGATAAAGTATCGGTGAAGTTTATTTTACGCAACGATTTTGCATACCATTCATTATAAAACCATTGAATTTATTGTCTCGAGTTATCACCACTTCTTTTAGAATGCAAAGTATTTCAAGGAAATTATTCCTGTTATCTTGACTCCTGATTAATCGATATTAAAGTTCAAGTCCTTTTCTAATTTTCCCACTTAATTAATATTAAAGAATTTTTTTTTTCATTTCTTTTAGTCAAAAAAATTTCATAGATAGAAAGAAATGATTTGAAATTTCCATTCTGACAAAAATGAAGAAATTTGTTTTCTAATTTACAGTCAAAGGACAATTGTCGAGACAAAAGGATGGGACGTGTTCAGGGATCCACCTCCAAAAATCGATTCAGGATCGATGGCAAATCAAAGATGTGCCGAAGTAGCAGTTCAAATTACAAAAGTAATTGTTTATTTACTAGTCTTCGTCATAGTTCTAGGCAGTGGGGTCATCGCCAAGGGAACCATACTTTTCATGACTTCACAGCTGAAAGCTGGTCGAGAAATAGTCTATTGCAATGTACAATTAGGTAAGAAATTCATGCAATTATCGGATAAGTGGTATAGATCGATTCTTAGATTAGTCAACATTTTTTTTCATTCTTTCTCTCTTGCAAGTATGAACACTTCAATTTTCTTTTTGCCCTAAAAAAAAGAAACCGCGAGAGATAAGTTTAGACATTTTAGATTCCTAGACAGAAGAAAAAGTTGTGTTAGTTCTTAGTTCCAATTCCCACAATTTTCTATAACATACAAATTATTTCCAATAGTTTAGAAACACATTATTCTGCAATAAATAAAGAACATACAACAATTATTCCGGTCTATAAAATTGATTCCAATTCTTAAAGTTTAATCCCTTAACGAATGATTGCTATTTTTTGTTGGAATTTCAAAAAATTTTTAATTATAAGAAATTGTAAGAAGTAATTTAAAATTAAAATTGTTATTAATTTTCAGGCCGGGAAAAGCAATTTATAGTTACGTTACCCGAGGAGGAGAGGATAGCGTGGATTTGGTGCATCATCATAGCTTTTTCTCTCCCCGAATTTGGGACTTTAGTTCGTAGTATTCGAATGTGTATATTTAAGTCTTGGAAGAAGCCGATTTCTTCTCATTTTTTTCTCATCTTCTTGATGGAGACCCTTCACGTTGTGGGTTTGGCTCTCATGTTCCTCGCAATTCTCCCCGAGCTGGACGTCGTCAAGGGAGCGATGCTGACAAATTGTGTTTGTTTCGTTCCCGGACTTCTTGGTACGTTTTTCTTTCTCTCTCTCTCTCTGCGACAAAAACTTGTATGACTAAACGAACATCGACTTATAAATTAAATTCAAAAACAATTTATCAATTTCGTATAAAAATACTAAAAAAAAATATCTTCCGTATGATTTCATCATTTTTTACCAAATTAATTTGAAAAAAAGAATTTTATTATTTTTATTATTCAAAATATTCCAATTTTGTAATTTATTTCTCTTCTTAAATTCAAAAGATTGTTTTTAATTTAATTGTTTTTTTTTTGTTTTGAAAGTGATAGTAAAATGAATTGAATTAAATTTGTGTAATCCGAATGGAATTGAGTTGGAGTAAGAAATGTACTGTTTGAAGATTTCAAATAACTGTGAAAGTCTATATGTAAGATTTTGAAATAAATTAGACTTGCATTACCATTGAATTCCCTTTCTCGTAGGTCTTCTCTCGAGAAATAAGAACAAAGACGAGTCAAGGAGATGCGTTCTCGTTCTAGTGGATTTAGCAGCTTTGGCTGCCCAAGCAACGGGATTTGTAGTATGGCCTTTACTCGATAGTTCAAATACTTCTTTATGGCTAATTCCGCCAGCTCTTATGATGGTATCATGTGGATGGTGGGAAAACTACGTTTCCGTAAGAAGTCCAATAAGTAAGAATATGCAAATTTCACAATTATTTTAATTATCGATGCCAATTTCTCCTTTACTTGAAAATCCATCCCAGCTGCTTCTATTATTCTAGAAAATAAAAATATTTATCAGAACGGAGAAAAATAGTAAAAAAAAATTCCAAACTTATTTTAATTATTGTCTAAGAATTTTAATTAATTTTTAGGTATAGTGAGAGTTTTAGGAAGGGTAAAAAAGGAACTCAGGGTAACGAGATATTTTACCTATGTGTTCGTATCCATTTGGAAGGTAATAGCCTTCATCATTACCTCGCTTCTGATTCTTCAAGCTCAAGGCCAGAATGTCGGTCATCTATTTTCAATGATGGGAACGGCTTTTAGCGAACATAAAATAATTGTCCACGCCGTTAGACAAGCAGGATCCGAGAGGATAACTGATTTATCGGAAATAATACGAATCGGCGAAACTGAAATCGTGAATGCCGACTACAATACACCGATTTACGTTCTTCTCTTGCAAATTTTCGGAGCTTATTTCGCTTACGTATTTGGTAAGTATAATCTGATTCTGAAACAAATAAAAAACAAAATGCATTCTATTCTTCTAAAAATGGTATTCCTATTCAGCTAAGCAAATTATTCTATTCAGTGAAGAAAGTTATTTTATTTTTTTTCCAACTAAGAATCATTCTATTCATCTTAGAAAGAACAATTCCACGCAGGCCAAGTTTACTTATAATGCGAATTTGAATGAATAATCCCATTTCAGGAAAGTTCGCATGTAAGATCCTGATTCAGGGATTCAGTTACGCGTTTCCAGTGAGTCTGACGATTCCAGTTTCCATATCGTTACTCATAGCTGCTTGTGGAATTCGTAATAGCAACCCTTGTTTCTTTCATGGGACAATACCAGATTATCTCTTTTACGAATCGCCTCCTTTGTACTTACTTAACGATTTTATTTCCAAACAATACGCCTGGGTTTGGTTGCTCTGGCTACTCTCGCAGACATGGATTACACTTCATATTTGGACTCCAAAATGCGAGCGTTTAGCTGCAACGGAGAAGCTCTTTGTTGTGCCAATGTACGATTCCCTGCTCATTGATCAGTCAATGGGACTCAATCGAAAACGGGACGATCAACCAGAAGTCAAAGTCGAGGTGAGAATTCTCTCCTTTTTCCTGAATTCAATTTTCAGATGATACCTGCATAATAAAAATTATTGTTATTATTAAAACTCGATAAAAAATAATATTATTGTTCATTAAACTAAATCGTACTTTTCAGGATTTGGCGGAAATAGAAAAAGAAAAAGGCGACGGGGATTATGAAACAATTTACGAACAAACCGATGGTACTAGTACTCCTCCGTCGGTGGTGAAAAATAGCGATCATGTCACAAGGATATTTGCTTGTGCGACAATGTGGCATGAGAACAAAGAAGAGATGATTGAATTCTTAAAGAGTATTCTTCGATTAGATGAGGATCAGTGTGCAAGACGTGTAGCTCAAAAGTATCTGAAAGTCGTTGATCCTGATTATTACGAATTCGAAAGTAAGTGTCGAATCAAAATTCCTTAATAATTATTTAATCGCTTTAGTAATTTTTTTACCTGTTATGAGGATCATTTATAAATAAATATAATGAAATTAAATCAAATCACTTACTTTTAGCTCATATATTTTTCGATGACGCTTTCGAGCTTTCTGATCACGATGAAAATGAAAGTCAAGTGAATAGATTCGTGAAACTCTTAGTCGGCACTTTGGACGAAGCTGCTTCGGATGTTCATCAAACTCGAATGCACGTGAGAGCTCCAAAGAAAATTCCAACTCCATATGGAGGTCGATTAATCTGGACACTGCCAGGAAAGACCAAGATGATTGCCCATCTAAAGGACAAAAGTAAAATTCGTCACAGAAAACGTTGGAGTCAGGTAATTTAACGGAAATAAAAATTGAAAATGAAAAAAAATTGCAAATATTCAGAATAAAATTTAAACAAATTTGATCGTAATTTATAAAAAAAATTTCAGGTCATGTATATGTATTATTTACTTGGACATCGTTTAATGGAGTTGCCAATCAGTGTCGACCGGAAGGAAGTCATTGCAGAAAATACCTTTCTATTGACTCTCGATGGCGATATTGATTTTCAACCTGCAGCTGTGAAATTGCTAGTGGATTTGATGAAGAAAAATAAAAACCTTGGTGCCGCTTGTGGACGTATTCATCCCGTTGGATCCGGTACTGAAACATTTCAATAATATTCCGATCATTAAGTCTCAAATATTTAGCTACTAAAAAAAAGCTATTTCAATTCTACAATCATTAAATCATTAAAAGCATTTTTCTGATTCTGAAAAAATTGTAAATTACAAATTGAATTTAGGTCCGATGGTTTGGTACCAAATGTTCGAATACGCGAT